>JARQTG010000143.1:131371-198512 GCA_030142615.1 Syrista parreyssii | reverse complement strand
GCCGAAGCTAGGGCAGGTTAGACGTAAGAATCCATGCTCGCCTCCGAAGGCGAACCTGGTTAACCGACGATCAGCGCACAAAGTGTTCTTAACGGACAAATTGGGAAAATATGTAACATAAAAATGAGAGAGAGAGAGAGAGAGAGTAGATGGTCAAGTGAATATATCTAAGAGAGATAAAAAAAGATGAAGAAACGATGAATGAATCCCAACAGAGGGATACAGAGGGAGGGAGGGAGGAAGGAAGGAAGAATGGAAAACGCGGTTTCCAGAAGCTCGATATACGAGATCGGCTCTCGGAAGACTGAAGGGCACCACCCCGATACGTTTTTCGTCGTACCTGTCAGTACCCCCTTCCACTCAAATACTAATCGACAAACGCTGCCCTCGTACGACAAATGTTACAATGACAACTTGCACAGTAAGTGTTTTCGCGATCGGTGCTCAGCAATGGTTCTTACTTTAACCTTTAACTGATTATAAATAAACTAGACATGTCCGTATATTCCATGCCTCGCGATTCTAATATGTAAAATATATATCTATACATAGCATTTCAATGGTAAACTCCATTGGTAAATGTCCACGACACCCGAATCTCGCGTGTCACCATATCCCATAAGGTGTCATGTGTATTTATTTCTTAACTCAATGCTCTAACGCATCGTTCACGCTTCTTGTATTGCTTTTGTCTTCCATGGCATAATTTTCTTTTCTGTCATATGTTTAAGAATACAAATGTGAAACTAAGGCTATATTCCAAACCTGGATCGTGTTTGTGGTTACAAAATTTCAGCCAATCATATTGGATAATTTCTGTGCAATACGCAAATCAATCGATATGATTGGCTGTAATTTTATAACCGTAACCACGATCTAGTTTCGGAATATAGCCTAAAGAATCCGTCTTACGTCATTTGCACACCTTTCGATCCCTGGACGACGTGGAGAATTTTAAAGCAAGGAATCTTGATATGTTGCTGGAAATCTAGAAGGAAATTTCATGTCATTTGCTTACGTTCAACTCCTTCGTTTTCAGAGCTCGTAAAACTGAAATATTTCCATTTTTGTTTTATCTGTAATCGTTAGCACTCTAAAACAGTTGTAAACACTTTATTCGTACCATTTGCGTTATCGAGATATGACCGATAATCGAATTTTCAAAGTCTATGTACGCGTTGAATGACAATTGACTTTTTGCACGCACAACTTCGCCATTTATCAATTATTTGTGTTAGTTATCGACACCATCTTGCGGAGGATTCATACACTGGCATTTGAGTCGGTAATTCGATTTACGTGTGTCGCGAACTTGAGTTCACTGCTCACGTAACACGAAACGCGGTAAGACGCCTAACCTATTTATCTTCAGTCAACGTACTTACCAAGAAGAATTTACGACACTGGCGCCTCTACCGATACTACATCCTACGTATCGCACACGTAAAATGCTGCCATCTAGCATCAAGCGTCGTAGTACTATAGTACAGTAGCTTGAAGAAGGATGTGAGATACGTTTAACACAGAGGAGCAAGAAAGAGATAGAAATTTCTATAAAGTATCCAATAAGCGTCTAACTACAGTAGAGCAAGAGAGAAAGAGAGAGGGAGTGAGTGTGAGAGAGAGTAGGTGAGTGGGAAAATGGACGAATCACGGGTCCTCCTCAGGCAGGCGCCTCTCGCTGGACCACCCGAAGGCTGGAGAGATTCAAACACAAATTCTAACGCGAACTCAGAGCCACACGAGTGGCCGCGCGATGCACTCCGAACGTTTGAACAGTGAAAAAGTGTGACGTGCCATGTGCTCCGCAGGAGTTATTACTTCTACCGGGAAATCAACCACCATCTTACCTCTGCTACTCATCGCGGGAATCGCTATCACGCGCGGTGAGTTGAAATTGAACATACACATTACTATCATTAGAGCTTCTATTCAGTGCCAATTAAATGCAATGCTCAAAGTATTTTAATAAACTGATTGACTCACCGAGTACCTAACTTGTCTGGAGGATCACAGTGAACGTATGGCAGTTACTGTTTTTTTTTTTTTTGAAAGTCTCGAGTTTCGACAACCAGGCTATATGACTGGTAGTATACAAAAGATATACCTTCACGGCGACTTTCGAAGTTACACTTCAAGTTGCGCGAGGAACTTTAAGAACCTTTGGGACGAGTTTAGCATTCTAAACATTAAATAATGCCGTACAGTTGTTTCATGCCGGAACAAGGAATTGTGGATACGTGAGATGAATATTTTTAGATAAACTTATTAACTGTTTCAAAGATCTCGCATCTTTAAGAAACTTCCTTTTTTCGCAAGTCGAATTAATCGAAAATATCGTATAATGACAGGCATGACATCTTCGTCAATTGCAAATATTCTAGCAATCGATGAACTCTTATGTACGTCTCTTTAGTTATAGCTGAATGCATCGATGAGTTCAAAAGTTCAAAGGTTACTTATAAGATCCTGCTACCTACAAGATTCATACATCATACTGAAAGATACCTTTCGAGTCCTTTTATCTTTTCTCCTCTTATTTTCTTACCTCGACCAACAATTTACTCTGTACTACATTAACCATTTTATCAAATATATAAATTTCAAATGCATTCAGCTCCCCTCACCCTTCATTAATGCAACACAAAATATTGCATAACGCGTATCATTCTTATCATCCTTATCACTACCATCGTACAATCACACGTTCCCTCCTAAGAATATTGACCAACCCAATCATCCCACGAGACGAACGACAAGCTAGAATGGACCATAATTATCCATTAAATTGTACTAACCATCAGTCACTATAGAAAATGATTAAATCCGACAACAATTATCGAATCTGGTTGCACAAATCTACCTCCATTCTACACATTTAAAAAATAATACATAGTAACATATATATATTTCTTTACTGATCTCTATAAATCGATTATAACAGAACTGAAATAACGATCAAGCCCAGATATCAAACGTCCACATGTCCATCGCATTACACAACACTTTCGTGATCAATGACTTACAATTACAAGCAATACTATGGACCAATAAATCATTTAACGCTAGTTACACGTTTACGTGACACGAATTCCTAATCGAACGCTCCCTGTCAACCGTGGACTTTTGATTTAGAGGCTGGAACAGTTCCCATTGCTGTCACCATATGCATATAAGATATGGTATACAGTATGTACATATATCATCTACTCAAGAACAGTCGAGCCTCGGCATCACTCAATATACATGGCGACAAACTGATGGGAACTTCCTAAATCTAGCCGTCAACTAATACGGCAAATACAGTGGGCGCGAGTAAATAACCACATTATATACGTATACGTATATGTATTGTATATATAAACATATATGTACCTACGCAATGTAAAAAGTATACGTGAGACTTTATTAACCACTCAAATTGCAAGTGTACTTACGTGATGTCTATAAATACTTCCTATGTAGAATCCCCAAAGCCCTTATCTATCCCATGTGAAATTTGCACATGACGTAACATACGTACGGGACATTGGAAACGAATATAATCTGACAAAAATTTAAAGACGTCTCATCCGCACTATCGCCCTATGGACCCGTTGAACGGCAGACGTCATCTTATCCTTCCGTCAGTTAACGTCATTGGCTTTGCGCAATTCGTCACTGGAGAAAGTCAAGCAACGCGTGCTATTGCACGAGACGAAGGGATACCTGTTCAAAATCCGATCCAATAACGTCCGACACTGTTGGGTCCTACGACGGCGGTCGTATTTGAAATTCGAGAGTTGAGTACATACGTAGATCTATGTAATACAGATTCCGCATATAGTATAGCACATAAGATGTATTACTGAGAAATTGGAATATTCGCGATGCCACTCAGTCTCGATGAGAGACATGGACCTTTGCGAAAGTGCCTGAAGTTCTGGATGGCAGTGGCATATATGTATGTATGTATGTCTTGAAGTACGTTAATGTACTTAGGGGCTTATGGTATATATTGGTACATAGGTGTACGTATGTAGGAATAAATTATATCTTGATACGTATGTTATACGTATATGAATAAGGTGTCAGATATTTGTGACCCTTGACATGGGGTTCAATTCCAGTGGGTGGTTTACGTATTCCTAGATATGGAACGGTACGAAATTACTGTTGTGGATACAACTGTCCGATTATGTCGCTATTGGTGGTTACTGTTGAACCACTTCGTCTCGAGTGGATTAATCGATAGGATTGGTCCTTTGCAAATCACTAGGGAACTGGGGATCATGGTTGAAGATACGCTTGAGAGAAATGGTATCGCTTTATGCTTGGGAATTGCGAGCGGTCGTTTGTAAAATTAATAATTTTATATTCACATGGTATATGTGACACGCATGCTCTTTCCTTTTTTTTCTCTATTCTCTCGTACGTATATAGAATGTACGTTGTACATGGATGTGAAGCAAAATGAATTGCAGTACGTAGAGTAAATCCAGCAGTAAATAAGTTCCTTTAAGAAAGACCTTCAGCGAATGGACAGCCGTGTTCAAATGACTATATATAGATATAATTTAAAGGTACTCGCCCATTCACTGGTGGTCAACCTATATGCTAATATTTTTTTGCAAATTTCATTTTTATAGTTGTATCAGAGGATTTTCAAAATTGGGATGGAATATGAATTTTTTTTGTTTTCGGGGTAATAATATGCATTTTTTTAATCTTGGAACGAATGTAGTGACTTTTGCTTCGAATATGAAGCAACTGGTAGATAATTATTAGACGACCTTTGACCCTTTGGATTTCATAGCGAAACTGCATCGATGATTTATAAAATGGGATGGGCAGGTATGCTGGAAATTGATCGGTACAGCCTGCTGGTATGTTAATGTATAACACGTGTATATAAAGTATGTATGATTGAAACAATTGTGCGAGTCACATATGACTCGTAAATCCATTGACTATCCTATACAGGATCCTCACACGGATTCTGCGTAGCCCTTGTAATTAGCATTGTAAATGAGAAACTGCTGTCATCGACGTCCCATCCTTCGTAATTGTCTTTCCGCCGATCAGTCTGTACCCTTTGGAGTCGGCCAACGCCGATCTACCAAGCCGTCCTTGGAATCTCATGGGATGATGGTTCATCCCTTTACGTGCTACGGTGAAATCTAAACGCCCACGTATGAATTCACGGGATGGGCTGTGGCATTCTAGAAAACGAATCACATCCGTCCTGACAACAAATGGTAATGCGTGCAAAGTTATTAACAATCCGCCAGTAGCAATTTCTAGATACTCTGTACCGTGTGTGTATCTTTGTATATGTAATACCGACGATCTACTTTATGGTGAAGAAATGTGATTTAAACTGAAATTTATCAATGATTAATATACGTGACTGGTATAGGAATAATATTAAGTACATGAAAGTATTCTGTCGCTACCCTTTTTTCCTTTCTTTCGCTGCAGGTTACAGTTCCACATAAAGCACGTCGTGTAAGATTAATTTAACGATAAGCCACCATTTGCATACTGTTTTGGTACGACATTTGATTGAATATTGTAACTGTCACTCTGTGCTCTTACAGAAATTCGTTCGTCCTTCCGACGGTGTGGAATCTCTTGAATATATTTACAAAAATATATTGCTCGCCTATTACGCAATTGACGTATATGAAATTCCGCATTTCCCGCCAGTAATTCTCTGAATTCTCAATTCACTGCGGTTCTTAGCTTCGTGCTAGAAGTTCGTATCTTTAAGATTCGTAACAGGGTAAAGTGTAAGATGTCGCCACCGGCGGGACAATTCGATATTAGAGTTTCCTCGGTGTATATCATGGGTTATGTATACGGGACGCGAGCAGGAAGGTAGTAACAGGCAGAAACGGGGTCGCTGCCATAGTTCGTATGTCAGTGTTAGACGTACTTGATGGAAAAGTTCCATTATATTGTCTAGCCGTTGTCCAGGAAGATGGATGTTAAAGTGTTTAGCTTAATAAAGGCTGTAGCTAACCTGTGCATTGTATTAGGTACCGAGAATCTTAGTGGAAAAGGATTATCAGCATAATGGCAGTTGACAAAGCTTGTCCTTCTGTGGTAACTCTATAAAATATATATAAATAGCATTTGCCATTAAGTTAGGTTAGATTTGGCGTAGGTACGGCTGTGACGCATTTGCGTCGATTACGTCGTCTTGATTGCATTCGGAACGTTTTATTTTACGACATGCCTCTTATATATAGAGCGACGAATAAAGAGAGAGAGAACGAATGAGAATGTGGGAGTGGAAATGGCCGAAGTGCCACAGCTAGGCTTACCGAGAATCAAGAGTGCATTCATCGCGTGCATCTACTGGCTAAAGTAGATGAGTGCAGTGCACCGATGCACTTGCGAATAGTACGGATGGCATAATCTCACGTCATAGTGAACTTTAGATGTGTGTATGAGCTTTAAAAAATACCGCCTATTCCATTCGGCCCACTTTTGTTAATTATAATCCTTGGGAAAATTTTACGCACCTTGAACAATTAAACGACTTATTCGCCATGGCGACGAAGCTATTGTTTTATTCTGGAATTATTTTCGTGATTATTTAAAAACTTTTCGTTTGCCTTGCATTGTTATTTTTTCAATTTAATCCTCGCTTTCGCAATCTTGCCGCGCTTTCCTTTCATCGACGACTCGCCCATTTGGCTTAATTTTTCATTTGAATACGAATAAATAAACGGTACAATCTTTGTCAGTATGGTAAAGAAATTTTGAGGTATTTTTGTAGGTACGAGGTATTTGAAAGTCGTGTTAGATTCTTGAAATTTTCAAAACATTCTTTTTGCTTTTCCGAATTGTCGATTGGCTATCCGTGTCGTCAAATGATCGGTGTGAAATTGCCACTTGCGCGCAACTTCACGGCGTCTAGTCAGGCTGCTGTTCCTTGGCGCTTGGAAAACGGAATCGGAACGGCAGATTGATGAAAGGTTAACTAATCAGGATCGCTCTGTTCCGAATTTTTATACTCTGATTCTCCATGTAGCAAATTCTAACCTTACAAGAATCTAATTCTTATTAATTAACATGATTTAAAATAATAAATATTGTAGAAAATAATTTAAATATGAATAATTCAACTGATTTTATATAATTTTGAATTAAATTTTGGTAAATCTGTCATGTCTATAGAGAAAGTAAGATTAAAATTTCCTTTCATTTCCCACAAAATATAACATACACATATGTATATACATATGTACATATACAAATTAATGACAAATAAATAAATATGTATTTAAACAAATATATATATATATATAATTGCACTTTTTATTCACTCGTTGGCATGATATTATACCATGATTGACTTATGGCTGCTAACTACTTCAGAATTAGACTTAACTAAACTTAAATTATTTTCTACAAGTTTCTACGAGAACTCGAGACTATGAAGAAAATAAACTTAGAATTTATCTCGTTAGCATGATCCACGTTCTGTACAATCTAGTCAATTTTGAGATTTTACTTATATATCCATATACAGCATCGACTATGCCGCAGCAAGTTGCTAACTTATACATAAGCGTCCTAAAGGGCAGCAACCGTTGTGCAAAAGGGTTGACTTCATTTGATTAACACGGAACCGCGAGGAAGTTAGCAAAAACACAAAGGCGCCATCTCACCGCAAAATTAATTAACGCGAAACCTCAATTCGCAAACGGTAGAATCGTCCAAGCACAAAATCCAAATTGAAACGCTCCTGGTGCATTTATGAGAGACTTAAGTCTAATATGACATTCTCAACCGACGACACTTTCTACACGGATAAAGTATTTCCGTTGTGAAATCCAAATGCTGATCAACTTTTCCACTTGCGGTGGAACGTTATTGCGAAAAGTTTCTGCGCTATGGAAACGATTCTTCGGATAGTTTGAATTATCAATTTCTAGGGGCAGACTGGAATTACGTATCTCAGTATATGGAAATCGTTTTGAGGCGAACCTAAAAAAAAAAAATGCACAGTAATACAAATCATGATTTACAAAATTTTTACGTAACAACAGCCATTACAGCCATACGTGGCTTACCATTAAGGCGAGTACGTAAGAAATATTTATTACTGAAAATCATTCTTCTCTATGTCGTATAGTAACCTAGGGTGTAGTCGGTCTTTGAATAATTAAGTTTTCATAGTTCCGCATAAACCAAGTACCGCTAATGGACTCGTTCGGTAATTCAGTTGGTCGCTCGACGTAGTACATTGAAAAGGACCATTTTTCTTTCTTCCAATAATGCTACCCTTGCATTACCTATACCTGCCATGACTCTGTCGCCGTGTACGACTGCATAAATGAATAATAGGGAAACGGACAGTGCTTTTTTAAACGGTAAAATTTTATTCGACCACGATCGAATCATCGTAGGGCTGTACGAAAAAGGTGGTAAAAAAAAGAAAGGAGCAGAGAATTTTTTTTTTTTTATTTTATTTGAAGCATTGTGGTTTGAATTTATTTGTTACGAATACATAAAGACATTGCATAGTACTGAGTTAGTAGAGTGTCGCAGGGTAGAGTATCGACTTGATACTGTAATAATTTGAATTGGCACAATTGCACGGTGATGTATGAAAAAAGATATTTGTAGAGCGACTATAGGTATACAAAGTGAATGAAGTAAATATGGAAAAACGATAGGGAGGTTATAACGTAGTTTACAAAACGGCGGTAGATAATGAAAATTCAATTTTGGACGCCTTTGACGATTGGATTTGCAATCCTGCAGATTTTATGCGGATGCATCTATTCCCCCTTAGCTTATCCGGACCGAGAAGCTTTTCGATATTTCATTTGCCGCGGGTCTACCAACCGTTCACAGGATTTCATTGAATGTAATTCGTTTAATCGATATTCCATGTACCATTTCGTATCCGTTACTCTGTTTGATTCGATTGAAACTCGTGAAAATTGGAAAATACATTTTACTGTACGACAAGAAATGGAATTTTTTGTTCTATTTTCCTATTCATTTTAATCGGCGCACCTCGGTTTACCTCGCATAAAATATATCCTGGAGAAAATTAAACTTTGACTTTTCCCTCAGCACAGCTTACCTTCTCTACTACACGATGTGAACAGGCTGAACAACCTCAGGGAGTCGAAAGAAGCTTCCTAGATGAAAACTTCACTTTCACGTTAGTGGAACGTCGACCGGTAGCGACCATAGAAGTTTTCCTGTTTGTTAACCAGCAGCTTGACGTCATTTCGAATTCGAGTTCATGGAAACTTTTAAATCGAGAAGTCATCCGTTCCGATAATCAAAAAGTCGAGGAGGCCCCTGCTAGGCATTCAACGTCTTCCATCTTGAAGTTAGATAGACCGAGACATAATATTTATTAAATTGCACAGCCCGAAAGTATTCTTTGGAAAACTCGAAAGAGACGTTTGATGAACACCGAAGAAAAAAAAAAGAAAAAATCATCGACAGGATCGGAAGCAAAAATGAAAAAAAAAAAAAATAAGAATCACGTAACTCGTTCAAACTGCAGAAAAACATAATTTTTTCGTATTCGCAGGACTCTGCCAAAATGCCGAACCGCCCGAATCCTATAGGAGCCTCGAAAGGAAATCCTTGTCGAGGATGGACGAGGATTACGTAACCGAAGCAAATCGAAGATTATTCAAGTAAATATTCAAATTATATAATCTTATTGAACTTGTTACTTAACCAATAATTTAATAAAAAATTTGTAAACGTTGAAGCAGAAAATTTGCACAGTATTCAACAATCTTGTCATGTATACGGATAATCTCATATGCTTGAGAATTTCATTAATCTCGCGAACCTCAGCAGCGATATATATTTCGGTTAAGTTTTGCATGAAAAAAAAAAAATGCTCTGTTGTCCATTAGCTGGGATGCTGTTCCTGTGGGAGAGAAGCTGCTCGATGAGAATAAGGGAACCCTCTTAGCCGGGAGCACGGTTGAAGGGAAAGCGGAAGTGGTGCCTGGGGGAAATGGTAACAAGGACGCCATTTCTCTGGTGTCCCAAACTACAGTAGGGACTACAAGTTATCATCCGCGTAATGTCAGTGAGTATTAGATTCTAAGTATCTACCCCTAAAGATATAAGGGGTAGCGATGACTGGCTCTTAATATTTTACAAGCTTAAGAACGCCGTCTTTATGTTTTATTCAATTGGCAATATCTTAGAAAACCATAAATTTACAAGCGCGGTTACTCGGCTTCCCTTCAGATTTCTAATTTATCTTGGACAGTCGTTTACATTTTATTTACACCGAGGCGTATCTGCCAGCCCGAATAGCATCCAAGAAATATGGCACACCCGATATAACGTTAATGTATATTACTATGCACTGTTCTGCTTGCGGTGCGCCCTTTTCGAGACAATCAGTGAGTTTCCTGTTATTATGAATATTTAGCAGAATAAATGTTCGCGAGACTAGAATGAACAGTGGCATAATGTTGGGAGGATATTTGCACGGTTATATTAAGGTTTCGAATGAAGATGTATGTATAGATATATAGGAGAGGTTTATATCAGCGAATAAGTCCTTCGGATTTGCATAACGTTACAGCAACGATCTCAGAGTCCGGGCGTCGAAAAGATGGTCGACGAGGTTCGCACAAGAAGCGTCGACGTAACAAGGAGTTAAGGCGGAAGGGTTTTCGTTCTCGTGAAAACGAGCCCGAAGTTCAGGCTGAGATTGTCGGGTCGAGCAAACGGAACGAGTCCAGCGTTGCGCTAAATGAAATAAAGGGACGCGTCGAGGGTCGTGGTAAAAAGGGTCAAGGAAAAGATAAGCTCGGTAATCGAGGTCGCCGAAAAACAAGAATTCAAACTGGATCGAAGGAGACTGCAGGAAAACTTGTAAATGCGAAATTACAAATGGAGCGCAGAAGGAGAAATCATGAGAGGAGACGTAGACGAAGAGGAAGGAAGTCTAAGGAAAATAAAGGGATACGTGGGATGAAGAATACCCAGGTCAACCATGCTGCTCCCGCTGCACTTTTACTGGGTGAAGTCGGTGGTATTGATTGGGATGAAGATTTATCAAATATCAATAAATCCGACTCTAGGACCAAATCCATAGACAGGCAAGTCCCAAGTCGTACTTTGAATTCGACTAATTCAGTAATCGAACTCAAATTGCCTAGTCTGGGTACAGGAGCACCGTCAACACCTCATAGAACGATATTTCCTATGGATGAGGTAGACGAAACCATAGAAAAGGAATTATCCAGAGAAGTTCAAAAAGACATTACCAAAGCCTCAAGTAAGACCAAGATGGAAGATTCGTACAAAGATCAAATGAATATAGAAGAGTCCGCGAAGGCGTTCAAGAAAAGATTAGAAGGATTAGAAGGCGCGAGATTCGACGCTGAAAAGATGTTGGGTTACACCAGGTCTGAGAATGATCTTCCTAACATTGACCTGGGGAACGATGTCCTGGCAAAGTCTCTCAAGGACTACAAAAATTACGTCACCTCAAAGTTTGAAGCAGCGAAACTATCTGAGATCCAGCACAAAGATGACAGGATCTTTGATTCTGATCAAAATGGAACTGGTCTCATGGCTGATACTCCGCTCAGTGCAGTATCCTTTATTCGAGACATACCCAGGACTCCCATCATCATCCAGGATGTACCCACGACTATGACGTCCTCCGACACTGAGAATTTACACGGCGACCTATCCTGCATAAATGGTACTTTTCTACCAGCACCACTAGCCTGGCACGCACTGATCAAATATGTTAAGTGAGTAGTTGTCTCATGAATAATTCAATCTGTAACTACCAATCCGAACTCATCCATTTGGTGTATGGGATTGACGCTCCTCCTAAAATTTTTCGTATCTTAACCTATCAGGCAAACTTACCATCCGATTGGTTGGATTCTTCATAAAATCGTATTAGTTCACGTGATCACATAAGTCTCTAATCCAATCATGCCAGTGTGGTAACAGTTCAATATTTCTAAGGTCCTCCGTCCCAGGACACGAGTACCTGGAGGCAGATTACGAATGCACACCAGGATTCTACATGGTGACCCAGAATAGTAGATTGCTCTGTAAAAATCGACAATGGGTCGGCCGATTACCAAAGTGCAAAATACGCCAGAGCCCTGGAAATGTCTGTGCGGAATCGTCCTGCGATCAAGTCTGCAAGGAAGTCGATGGAATCGCACAATGTTCCTGCTACAAAGGATTCCGATTGGACGATAATAGATGCATCGGTAAATATACATGGATCTAACGGAAGCACCGTATCAAGGATTTCAATCTTACATAATATTATATCTTATCCGTTGAACTTTTAGACGTGAACGAGTGCGAGGATAACAATGGCGCCTGCGAGTACAAGTGTATCAACACACCAGGTTCATATCGATGCGAGTGTCCTGCGGGGATGCGTCAGGGTGAAAATCGATATACGTGCATGGGTAGGTCCTTGGGAAGGATTTTTCCGGCGGAAATTATAACTTTGATAAATTGTCCATAGACATCAACGAGTGTCTCCTGAACAATGGCCATGGTCCTTGCCAAGACACGTGTCGCAATCTTGAGGGTAGTTATCAGTGCTCCTGCGAAGGACTCCCTGACACGATACTCTCCACCGATAAGCATACTTGCCAGGATGCGAATCCTTGCAGTGCTAATAACGCAGGATGTTCCCATACTTGTTTGTCAACCATGGGTCGAGTTTTTTGTTTGTGTCCTGACGGCTTTATGCTTGAGGATGATTGGAAAACTTGTCAAGGTACACAGCCTATATCCTTATTGTTTTATATCCAAGGATATATTTTTGCCTATTATTGCCTATTAAAGTCCTGGATAATTTATGACGATCAGATATAGACGAGTGCTCCGTGCCGGATCTGCAAACTGAAGTCTGTCATCACGGATGCGTCAACACTCCAGGATCTTACAGATGCGCAGATCCACTTGAATTAAAGGACCAACCGATCCTGGATTCTGCACCAGTCCTTTGTAGCTTCGGTTATCAAGTTGCGGCTGATGGTTCCTGCATCGGTGAGTCTTGACAGCTACTGGATACACTAACTACTGTGAACCTAATACAATTTACAGAATTGGCATGAAAACAATAGAAATTATCTACATTGTAGACACTTAAGCTGGCTGAACAATGTGTATAAAATTTCCTCAGGGACAATAATAACTATTTCTAATTGCATACTGAACAAACAAACGTACTAGCGAGAATATCTTTGAGTGATGTGGGCTCAAGCAAGATCAGAACTTTAAACGCTCTCTGACATAACAGCATCACGTCATAACCAGCAGCAAATTAGTTTACCCAGAGTCACAACTTGGTACCCGTATCTAGTTTATTATAGGATATAGTAATAATACAAATAGCATAATTCCAGGACAGTATCAAGTATAACAGTTCCAGGTTACATAGCAATCTCGTAAATGCTGATTTATTGAAAAAAAAAAGGGTAACATAGGTCGAGTCGAGAGGAAAAAAAAAATACACTCCAATCCCAAATGAATCCCGTTTCTCCTCACAGGCGCGATATTCTCGTATATCGCGCGGTTTCATTTTGTCGCCTATTCCATAGGGGCGCAACCTCCTTAGAAATCCCTGAAGCACCGAATATATCTATCATCCTCGTTCATCCGTAATGTATGCATACCTTTTATCTAACGTTGTAAATTATGAAAATGAGATACGTCTCAGGAAGGGTGGTTACTGGGTGCGAGATGAAAGGATGAGATCTATAGGTAGATAGCGGATATAAGTACGTGACGTTTTGTCTTACATAGAAAAGGAACTGAGAATTGTAAGTCCGAATGCATTCAGTGTCGAAAACCATTATTTACCCAGCAGTCAGTATGGTATCAGCCATATAAACCCATGGCAGCCATTGTTCCAAGAGTTTCCATTGTCGCTCGAGTATTCCACCCCGATAATTTCCGACGTTCGGACGAACTTTCGGGCTCAATCGGCTCACCTCGAAGAAAGGCGGTAACGCGATTGGCGCCCTTATCTACTTCTCGAGTCCTTTCATCCCCTTTTACTCAGCTATTCCGAGCCTGTTTTTTCCCCTTATTTTTCGGTAAAAACTAAACCGGACAGATTCAGATACTAGAAATTGATAGATAATTTCTGGATAGCATTTGACAGCCTGCAGCTTTGTGGTAGTCGTACATTAATTTATACAGTGTTGTACAATTCTGATAGATCGTCAAAATTGTTGTCCATTTCGGTTTAATCTACTAATACATAAATTTCCTCTCAGCAGTATCCTACGCTCGATCTATTGGATTATGCAAAATACCCGTTTACTTTGTCACTGGGTTTTTGTAACGTGTCAGTCGGTAACTAAAGGATCTTTTACTGGGCATGTTAATTGCAACCGCCCGATTACCATGGGTGGCTTTGTAAAACCGTTCAGGCAACCCCCTCTGTTGGCCACTCGTAAACAGTGAAACCCTCGTTGCTGGTCGTGCGTGTACATACATACACAGTCTGTGGAGTATCGAGTGTGGAATTTCCCTTCGGTATCTTTTATACTCTTTATTTAACGTCCCTTTGCTGATCCTCCAAAGTGACGTCATTCGAGACCTCTGTGCAAAGACTTTAAATAAAATACTTTGAAAAAAAAAAAAAACACAAATTACACGATAATATCTCGATTCTCTTGAACCTTGCCAGACGTTAACGAATGTGCTACGGACAATGGCGGCTGTCAAGAAGTATGTGAAAACACTGACGGAAGCTTTTTCTGTACCTGCGATGGCGACGAGAAAGCTTTGACTCCCGACGGAAAGTCCTGTATAGGTACGTCGTGGTAATCAATCATCAATATCCTGTTTCAGGTAGTATATTTTCCATATTTAGTACAATCGTCGACAGTTCACTAAGTTATGTCAAATTCAAAAAGTACCCGAAATCCACTTCGGTTAGCATTTCCAATCCATTCGAATCAATGTATCGGTAATTCTATGCAAAATCCAGGGGCAGCGCCTTCCATCAGTTTGATATACGTCGTACCTGCATTAGCATATGTGATTCATGTGTTATGGAGATACGAGAGTAGTTGCCTAACAGAATTTAATATTTCATCCAACGTGCCGCATGGATATCAGCGGTAATAATTTCAAACTATGTTCCCAACCAAAGTGCGTTAGGATTATTCGTCCAGGAGTGTTTCTCTGATTGGTATTAATCTATTACCACACGTATATACGTTCTTACCTATTTTTCAGACATAGACAACGTCGCCTGTCCTCCACTTAATCCCGTCGGTCGTGGATACGTCGTCTGCTCGAAACTCACCACCGCCAAGCCCTGGCGCGGTAGACGAAGGTTGATTAATCGACCTGGTACTAAGTGTTACCTCAAGTGTCCCCATGGCTACCAACTGCACGGAGAATACGAATTAACCTGCCGCAGTGACGCCACGTGGGACGGTCCTAAGCATGGTGAATGCGTCAGTGAGTAGAATGTCCATATTTGTTCTGACGCTATTAGTAGGCCAGGAAATAAGAATGACAATAAAATTTTTGTGATCTCAGAGACAGAGAAGGCAACTGAACGGAAGTTTTATGTACCGTTGGCTATGTTTGTATTTTGTAAACTATGTCAAGCGTACCTAGTCTCCCGCAGCTTCTCCTAGGAATCCACTACCCAAACTCGTCCATTACATTGAAGTTAATCTAACTGCCAGGATACAGCAAACCTCGCTTGGAATGTCCGAAGGATGTCGTAGCTGAGGTTTCACCAGGTCGAGATGAGGCATTTGTATCCTTCAGCCAACCAGATACGGATTTGGACTGGTTTCGATATGTACGTTCCAAACCATCCTGGGGTACGAGATTAGAAGCGAACTTAACCCCGGGAACACACGAAGTGACGTTCTTTGCGCGACATCCGGTTTCCAAGAAACAGACCAGCTGCGTACTTCGGATTACGGTCAAAGGTTAGGAAATTGACGAAGTTTAATTGTTCAAAGCTTTTTTTTATTACGTTATAGGTATTTATATTATATATGTATTATATGTGTTGTATTTTTATGTTTTCTATCTTTGAGCTTTGAATTCTCGCATGCAAATTTGTTCTACAGTATCAATGAAGTTTTACAGTCAGCCGAGCAGTGTAATTGCAAATATATTTTTACTATGAGGCTATGGAGCATCGTCAGCTATACATGATACTTCGAGTAGACTTTTAATAACATCCGGATACATTGAAATCTTTCGCTAAAGTCATTTCCGGCCGTGTTCAAATGTCAGTAAACGTGTCAGTCGATGTAAGCGATTTAAAAATTGTTAATTAAATTTCCATATAGAGGTCCTTGATTAATGTCTATCCTGTTTTTGTTTTATGATTTACTTTTTTGATATACGTGTCTGGAAATGGTACGGTTTTTTATTTCTATTACAACTATGACTCACGATATTACCGTTTGAATGAATTCATGACGGAACGTGAATCACTGTTAGTGGCTTTCGAAATTCTTCGCGATGCCAACTATTGAGTTTTATATAATATTATATATACGAATACGTATGTATCATGCATCGTATGTGTACGTATAGATCGATTGTACAGCAAGTCCATATCCCTTACGTGTATATGCCACATTTATTTGCATAAGATTTTCTCCCGGTCAAATTGTCATTAGTAATTATTCGATTCACATATGGAAAATTCGACACTGTAAATTACAGATGGCGAAGCTCCAAAAGTCGATAATTGTCCCGGCAGTATAGAAGTGATCGGTAAGAATGGCACTGCTGTATCCTGGAACGAGCCAATGTTTACAGACAATATTAAAGTGGCTCGCGTCACAAGCAATAAGGTAAATTAAAATTTTTTTTGAAAATTTACACACCGCCATGTACAAACTTATTAGATCCAAACTACCAAAGTCTTTCGTATTTCGTATTCGTATAAGTTGCTAAACACGATGCAGACGAATCGAGAGATATTTTTTGGAATTTAATGATAATAGGAAAAAAGTGACCTGTCAATTATGAAAAAAGTCCCGAAGGCGAATATTCAGTTTTATTAGTCGCAGCGACAATATTTGTGCCGACAAACAAATATCCGGTACGCCCTATAACGTCAAATGCCGAACGGATAATTGAACGAGGGAAATGAGAAAAAAGTCGGTAAAGATTTATCAACTTTCTGCTATTTTCCCAGTGATAATTTGACTTTCAGAAACCTGGACAATACTTCGATCTGGGACAACATAAAATCGAATACGAAGCCAGCGACGAGGCCGGTTGGAAGTCCAAGTGCATCTTCACCGTAGGCGTTCGCCAGGAGTAGAAGAAAACTTTATTTCGCTGATAATCCCTTTCGTGGCAAATCATTAATTTTATTTTTATGATCCCTCAGCATAAAATACCTGGCAAAATAAGCGATACCAATTTCATAAAAAATTTAGCCTATAATTTATTACGATACACGAACCTTTCACTTTGTGGATTTTTTTTGGCTCTACTAAGTTCGCAAATCTCCCACCCCGCCACTAGCGCCACAAACTAACCAATGACGCGTTTCAAGATCAAAGGATATCGCACGTATCCCGTAGCGTACGTGCCAACCTACTAAAATCCCTTTTCGCGTAAATTCATATTTGTCATGATATTCGCTGAATCTTATTACGAAAAATGTTAGCCAGTCCCTTTGACTACGTGCATATGAAATTGTGTCGTACGACTGTATATTAGCGTTTTCATAGAAAAATAGTGAAATTCGTCAAATTGATTACATCTTGGAGACACTAATTAGACTCCGTTAATTGTTCTAGACTTAAGTACCATATTGAAAGCGCGATGCCATTTAATTTACGCGACGTGAAAATGTGCGCGTTGATACATTCAATTTGTATTAACATAAATCATCTTACCGTCGTAAAGACAGACGTTACTCCAGACGTAGTGCGAAGTACGCGATTATTTTATTCAATTAATAAAATCATCGAAGGTTCGATCGATAACGCCAATCAAGATTGAATACGAATATTTGGAATACCGGAGATTCAGGGTCTGTCGTCTACGAGAGTCTCGCAGGTTGTAGCTCTGTTTTGAATGAAAAGAACAAAATTAAGATGGATCCGTAATTGATCCTCGATAAAAGAAGAGAAAGAAGAAACTTGTAGGGGACTTACTTTCTGTGTTTAATTCTTCCTCGTATATCTTCTCTTTATTATTATTTATTATTATCCCATGCGCCGTTCGCATATCATTGTTACGATAACGATTAATTATATTACACAATATTATGAATGTATAAAATTTACCTGTCAAATATACAAATTACAAGACACTCCTTAAGAGAAACCTAATAGGTCCACGTGTTACCATGGAACGAATCTACATCGATCTCTTCGACGTCTCTTCTTTTTATTCTTCGAGAAGGAAAAGAGGAACAAATAAATGACGTCGTGCAACAAGACGAAAGAATTGTTTGCAAATTATTATAATATCTGCGTTAAGCTATAATAAGCTATATATATATATATATGTATATACACATACATAAACACAAGTATGTATATATACATGTATAAAGTTGATTTTATTTATTCGACAAAGATAGCCGTTATCGGTCATCAAGAATCTTCCATCTATTCGAATTATATATCTCTTTCGATTAATCATCCAGAGGTCAATACCTGAACTCTTCGTCCTCGATTCACCTTTGTCTACCTAACCTCGAAAAATTTACTTGAGGAACTTTGATCTCGCTCTCGTACATTAATATTTTGCCTTGATCTAAGTGGTTAGTCACGCTACTGTAGCAGCTAGCGATAGCTTGCGTTATGTTACGTTCTTTTTATTTTCTCTTGCCTCTTTTTAATTGTATTACGTGCAGCATTTGCGACGTGGCAAGATCCTCGTTTCCACACGACCACGACCATACCCCGAGAACTGAGTACCGTAGTTATTTCTTTGAAGTCTGTACTGCTGTTGTCTTTGCAGTTGTTGCCGACGATATTGTTGTTGCAGATTGTACTGTTGCTGCTGCGGTGAATCTGCGAAGCAACGTAAAAATAACTCAAGTTAAAGTAAAATTTAATAAAATTATATTAGATTATAAAAGTATTAGACCTCGCGCGACAAAATATTTATCAACGATAATTTACTTCTCGCGTCATACAGATTGAAGCATTCAGCCTGCACGCAACGAGGAGGCGTCGTATAAATGGCGAGGGTACACGATTTTAAACGAGTCCACTATTCAGCTCTAAAAATAGACACGAATAATACCGCAATTATTGCAACGAGTGTAGACCGTATTAAATGATCGTCTTCTCGGAGCATTAAGGACCCGAGTACTTTAATAACCTAGACTCGCCGTTATCAAACGGTCAAGTAACGCGAGACCCAAAAGGTGGGACTTGGCTGCTGACTTTATACGTTCACGAGGAGGAACCTTATTGCGTGTATTCGTTATATTATAGGATTGTACCTTCCATTAGAAAGTAACTTTCGATCTAAATATCCTACGATTCTCGTGTCACTTGCGACCCTAAGGCTCCAAGTTCATGACTTCACTAGTAAAGTAGGACGCAATGTCGTCTTCTGTAGTCATAGGACAGTTGCCGTAATCGTTTTTCCAGATGCTTGCAATCGTCTCGTGAAAGTCGTCATTCGCGTCCGACGACAACGTGTCGTGTTCACAATGTTTAACATCTTTGAGCAGAGTGTACATGTAGCTCGGCTTGGTCCGCGAGGATTTATTGAATGAAAGCCTCGTGGAACGCAAGTTCGTCGCTACTATTTTTCATGACAATGTGAACGCTGGGTTGCTGGTCTCCTGCCGAGAAGTTCCTAAGAAGATTATTCAAATTGGCGGATGGAAACGTCGGTCACGTGACAATTGATTCGGCTGATAATCAAATTTTCATTTTTTTTGTATTTCAAGCTTTCCCCAACCGGTGAATGTTATTATGCGACCATTGTTTTTCTTACCGTGCATATATTAAGCGTAGGACTGTTATTGGATTTTTGACCAAGGAGGAAGAAAGGTACTTGAGTTATGTAAATTGTGAGAAAAATTTGCTTTGACAAATAGTTACTTTCGATATTAATACAGCCCTCGTCTCTTTGGTGGAATTGTCGAGATATGTTTCATCCCTTAAGTCAGTACTTACATTGGTACATATTTCGAATTGATACCATGAACTGTTTGTCAGTTGACCAAAGTAGTGATTGACCAGAAAGAAAGAAAGTTGTTACCAAATAAAGTCGTTTCTCTTAATCTGTCCAATCTGTGTGGCCCAGATGAGACGCGATGAGTCCCAATCCAGTGAGACTCGTTTGAGCAACGACGACCTAACCTAACAAACGCCTTAAATGCATAAGTAAGTCAAAGCTAAGTGGATGTCGTCATCACGGAAAGGCTCAGGATCTTAGTATAATAGAAACACGTATTCCTCCTCTTTATCTGGGTCTTATTGCCACGTTTCTTTTATGCGTAACAACGTGCTATTAATAAATAGGCGAGCGTTGACACCGCCATAAATCACTAGCGGTGCCGCATGGGCCGACGTGCAAATCGTTAAAAGTCGGCCTGAACTTTCCATACGTTGGCCGTTTCTTCCTGGCAGAGTGATTTATCGTGGAATTCTTCGACATCGAACGAACCCGTACGATTTCGTAGATGCACGAACAACCTTTACTCGTTGGGACAAATGGATTATTTTTTTTCATTTTTCATTTCCCTTTTCACGCTTCAATCTCACGACCGATTATGTGCGTCGCTTTAGATGCTTCTAGACGTTTCAGGAGTTTCTCCAGTTCTTCGAATTCGCTGGAACACAGGGACGACCTTAATTCTGGCAATATGGCGTCCGTCAGACTTAGACTGGCTAGACTTTCCGAAGCTTCGTTGTTATCCTTTCTTTGATCGGCGAGAATGAGCTTCAGTCTTTTTATGTAACTACGTAAACTTTTTTGTATCAGTAATTTTGATTTTGTACTGCCCTTAAGCGAATTTAGGGAGTCGAGATTTGGTAGCTCTTTTTCAGCTCTTTTGGATTTTTTGGGGGAATTTAATTTGCTGATAGCCAGAATGGGAATTCCGGACTGTTTGGACTTTCTTTGAAATTTTTCATACCTTTCGGTTGCCTTTGATATTTTAGAAATCATTCGCTCCCGTCCAGACGTATCTGATTGCTTTGAATATTTATTATTGCGTCGCTTTGACTCGTCTTCGGAAAATGAGATTGATTTTATTTCCGTCTCTTTTGAGTTCTCCAGTATAATTGAACTCGTCATTGGCCTCTGAATTCTCTGCGAGCTCGTCAAACTATTCGATAACATGGTTGACTTGATCTCTACTGATTCTTCCGTAGTCATGAGTTTGGGTCTTTGGCTTTGCGATCGGTTAACAATAATTGAATTCTTTGCCAAACTTTTTGGATTCTCATGACCCAACAGCATTGATCGTGCGTAACGATCTTTATAATTAATAGAACTATTACAACTTTTCATTACTTTCTTTGATCTATTGATTTGTGACTCTTCTAGGTTCAAACACTGATCTTGAACACGGGGAAAATCGTGTCGAATTTTCAAACTGGAATTATTGCCAACCTTATCACGTCCTTTTATCGGTAAATCCAACAGTTGATCCACGTCACGTACCATGATTTTCTCTAGATCATTTTCAGACTTCAGCGTGTTCATCAAATTTCTCGTGTCTCCACTGATCATCGTTTCAGCATCTGCATTCCTCGGCCATTCGTTGTTTCTCGGCGTTTTATTTGAATTTTCCAAAAACGTCCTTCGCTTCTCCGCCATCCTCAAGTAACTTCCCAAAGTTTTGTTCCTAGCGGCGGCGTCGCTGTCGCTACTCCTCTTAACCCCTTCAGGCGATCGCACTACGCATTCCTGTGGGTTAGCCTTAATGCTTGTAGCTACCGCCGAAGAATTCGAAGACGGTAAAACTGGCGGCTGCATTGATAACGTGGAATTCGTAAAGGCGCTTGAAGATGTTAACAAAACGTGTCTGGATCTTGATAAATCGATCCTCAAGTTGGACATGCGTTCCGATGATCTTGGCGTTGATGATTTTCTAAATGATTTCCTACTTCTAGCAGGATCCAAAGAACGTCCTCTAGAATATTTTCTACTCGCAGCATTATCTTTAGAAATTTGTAATTTTAATGCAGTTTCGTCTGAATCCATTGGATTTACTGTACACTTTGAACTTTTACGATTGACTATTGGCTCTTGAATGTCTTTAGCACTTTCAGAAATAAATATGGACGATTTCATAGAATCTTGAAAGGATCTCGGTCTGAAGTGAATCGATGGATTAGCTGTTTTCGGTCTAGAGTTAGGTGTCGCGCTACGACTTCCGGAAGTGGAAGATGGATTACTATGCCAATCTCTGGATACACTTTCAGATTTTTGAAAAATCAATTTTTTCGATTTTGATCTCGCCGCTGAATGTTCCCTTAGATTTTTAATGCTTGATGGTTTCCGGTTCAGTGAAGAAGTTTGATCAATATCAAAAGCTTGGATCTGCTCCTCTATTGTGACGATTGATCGATCCTGTAATTGTTCACCATCTTGAAATTCATCCTTAGGAAACCGGATACGATTTCCACTTTTATTCCGAGACTTGGTGGATCCGTAAAAGGAACTTTCAGCCTCGCTAGAGCTAAAGGATGTTCTATTGAAGGATTCACCATCCTCTTGATCTGTTGATGGTGAACGTTTCGTGGAAATAGGACTTAAGGATTCCGTACTGGTAACTGGAAGAATCGAGGATCTCTTTAAGGTTTTTCCTCTTTTATTTTGCACATTACTTCGTTCAATTTCTTTTACATCTGACGTTCGTATAGCTGCAGACAAAGAATCCATTCTTGAAAAACTCGCGGGGATTTCTCTAGGACCTTTAAATATATTAGGTTTCGTACTTGCATCCATTTTAGAAACTATTTTTGAACTAGAGTGAAAATCAAGTTTCGACCCACGCTTGAATTTAGGTAACACAACCTTATGCATTTCAGTAGGCATCTTAATCGTCTTTGAAGACAAATTAGTCCTGTCCTTATAGGTCCTGGCTGAGTAACTCTCATAATTTTTCAGTCCCATCCCTTTATCAAAATCCACCAATTCCGAAAGTGCATCTTCAAACTCCTTAGTTTCCGTAGCCATCTCCACAGTAGCAGTCTTCTTGGATCCTTTAATCAAAAAATGATCCAACGGATGCAAAAATTCAATTTCCTTCCTGCCTAGTTCAGCCATCCCACCACAACGTTCGTCATTAGAGTCAATAAATCCAGGACTACCAGTAGCATCTCCCACTCCGACAGTACCATTAGAATCAATAGAGTTCAAATGAATAGAGTTGAGAACGACGTTACCAGGTGGCTGTGAATCCCCATATTGCTTTTTCAGGTTAGCCTCAATCATTTTATGCCTGTACGCGCCGTAATTAAAAGCAGATATATCAACCACCGGCAATACAGAATTCGTAATGACAAAGGACGACGAACTCTTGAGTATTGGCATCCTGGCACGAGTATCTTCCACATTGTTCTGTTCAGATTTTAACATGGGTGTCGAGCAAGCATTTCTTGCAGGCATCAGTTTCATATTCATACTAGAACCAGAGCTCGTATCCAAGATGGCAGTCGCCGGGTAATGCGTGACGATAGCACGATTCTCAGCATCCATCCAATCGTCCTGACAAATAGCTGGATATGGATCTGTCGCCTTGGTGATACCATCCTATAGGAAGTAAGGTCTCCGATAACTGGGTTCCTGGATCAATCAAGTCGACCCACTAAGTAAGTGAAACTTTAATCGTTAAAGGTTATAAGTGGGTCGACGACGTGGAAGTTCTCGTAGATACGTACAAAGAGCATCTGAACCTGGAGGATAAGAGGTATCGCCATAATAACAGCAAGAGCCAGGACTAGAATACTCTCGACGACAAATGGCGGCATCGACTGCAAGGTTAGGACGAAGTGGGCTTGAGTCCCGGCACTCAGCATAACGTCAAATTTTACGTTGGATTTAACATCAGCTCACGATTACAGAAGAAGGACAGATATAAGGAGAGCTAGCAATTTTCACCTATGCCAAATACGTGCTCATCCATGACGTGACAAACTCTAAACGTTCCATGCTGCGATTCGCTACGTCGTTGTTTCGCTGTCAATTCTTTCATTTTTCTCCCGGATCTCTTATCTTCGTGTCATTTTCACGTGTCACAAGTATCCTTGTAACAAAATGGACTCTGAGGAGCCACCAAGATTATACTCTTTTTCGATGTAGCCATTAACGTCAAGCTATACGCTATAAGCTATACACTCATTTTGGATTCATCTTCGACTGGCTTTTAAAGCTTCGTGAATTCTTTTACTTTTATCTTCCTTCCTTTCCCTCTTGTTCCACTTCCAACTACGTTCCCTTGACAGTCCAATTCCTGCTCTACATATAGTCGTGAGGAAAGCAGGAGAGATCCTAAATATCCTGAGAGTATAAAAGGCAAGGAGTTTGAAAAACTTCAATTGTCCCCAGTCTCCTTGGTTACCAATGGGTTTACGATGTGATAAAGCTAGTGCGCCGTATCAATTTAATAATATACACACTGTACTCATAGTATACACGTGTATGTATGTACATAGTCTGGATTCCAATTATTGGAAAAATTTCAATTTCTTTCCAGCGAATTCAGTAAGATTTCCACCAGAAGTACTGGGTCGTCACGGCGACGGCGGGGTGCGACAATATCACGCTTCATGAGAATTTCCATTAAGGTGTAATATCTGCTAAAAATAAAATATATTCAAAGGATGATCTCGTACGTGCCAAACGACTAGGAGGACACGGCTAAAATATAAATGATCCTACGAATTAACGATTAGCTACGTAAGTTCAAGAAAATCGTTAGTAAAGACAACACAAACGTGCAACACATACACTTACAGTCGACGAGCTGATAAGCTCGTGTTCCTTGAGGATGCTGAGTACGTTGTATAGGATGAATCTGGTGATAAGCAGCTTGAGAGTCCTGATATCCATCCTGGAGGCTTTGATAGTGCTGAAGAGCATAGGTCCCGGAGAAGATCCTCGTGTAGCGCATATAGCATCCTCTAGGTACCTTTTGTAACGTTCGCACATGACGAATATATTTTAATCGACATTTTTCAAATTACCATTTATCAATTTAATGAAGTTTCCGTACTTATCGACACTCCGTTAATCATTTGGACTTACCGTGTAAACCGATGCAGGTAAAGGCTGTGGCGGTCTGCCGGGGCACATAAGCATCTTCCTGTAGGTTCTATGCTAAAAGGATAATCCGATATAAGATATCGTCAAGGATCACTTTCATGACGCAAGAGAAAAGTTTCCCCACGGGATTGCTTTCTGAATTCAACACTCCACGCTTTTAGCTGTTACGAAAGAGATTTTCTGTCTCACTCAAACTCATTAGAGACGAAGACACTACCCGTCCACTCCTTCAGGACTGCTAAAAGGATCCTGGACTTGGCTCGCTTAATTGACGGGAATAATTTCACGTCAAGGTAAAATAATTGTTTCGCAACTGGGTAGACTTTGTTTCTAGGATGTACCTAACTGCACCTTAAACTCTTTAAATGGAAATGTAATTAACGAAATCGGTGGACCGAAGGATATCTTTGTTTCTTGTTACTGTGACTATTGTCAGTGTTTCGTTAAAGATTCTTTTTACTTCGTTCGTACTCATTTCAGATGAAATCGATTAACAATGCTTTTAATTTTCTGTCAATTGAAATGCCCCTCGCTAAGTGAGCCCGTGTATAACTCGTAGAATCGATTGTTCCATAATTGACTCGTTTTATTCAAATTCGCTATTGTTTTCCAAGCAATTATGCGAAAAGGTACGCGAATGATAAGTCAAAATAAACGAACGAAGAAGGTAAAATAATATTTGACTTTTCGACCGACGGATTTCTCACTATTGATTTTACTAGGCGACATTTTTAACAAAGCGATGGTTAATATTATTCCCTCGCTCTTGGCTTACCTCGGATTCACGATGCTGCTCGGATTCTGGAACGATAATAAATAACAGATTTGACAATACGGACAGCGAATCGATAGCGAGTATATAGCTATATAGTTTTCGTACTTGTATCAATAGTAGTAAAGTATCAGTTATAACAATAGCAGAGATGAGAAATTGAATCGAGTATGTAAATTGTCTCGTATAACAACGTGAACATGTAAGACTTCGGCTGGCAACTCTAAGCAATTCTAGTAATACGTACAACCAGTATACAATAAGATTTGTACAGTGCTAAAAGTGAACTCAAATCTGATGTCATCAAAAGCACGAAGAACCCAACTCAATTTACCTCGTACGTGTATCGAAAAATGGCACTCGGCTCTATTTCCGGCTGCGTCCGAAGCAATGTAGTGAATATTATGAGTTCCTGGGTACAGGGACTGTCCTGGTTCCTGTAAAGAAATAGAAATAAAAATTGAAAAATATATGTAAAAAAATATCAAACCAGATACATACAATCAGAGAAATAGACACTGTGTATAAAAACGTATCTGGTACAAGGCTATTCGTCAGATTTATTATGTATCCGTGTATATCGTCAAAAGAGACAGGTTTTTGGTTGAAAGTATTATTTTTTAATTAAAGCAACGTGGTAAAACAAAAAAAAAGTAAATTCAATTCTATTATCTTGATTGGCATTGGTTGGTCCATTGGAAGAAATAAGAAAAAATACCTTCTCGTCCCCTCTGACGCGATACGTAACGGCATCGTTATTATTAACAGACCGGTCTCAGGTGGCAAGATAATTACGAGATTGGTAAGATTCATCATTAGCGGAATTTCTGATGAACCAGAAAAGGATGAACGATGAATCTTTATTCCGTGGCGGTGGTAATAAGTTGGACAACATTTTTAACACCGGCGGTAATCGCTCCCTCGTAAATAAGGATCTTGTAAGGAAATAAATTAAACCCCAAGCTCCTTCGCGGGACGCCGTCGTGGTACAAATTCAGAAACAGAATTTTAAGCCATTTCTTTTCCTCTTTACGCTTTAATCCTTCCTCTTACTCGCACCCTCGCTCTGTTTCTTCGTCGTTATAATTCCACCTTCTCTTACCCTCGTCTTGTAGACGTGATCCACCTTCACGTTGTCCGTAAATCTTGGCTCCTGCCAGAATACCAGCCGATTACGTTCACCAGGATTCAGCTGAACCTCGAACGAAGTGGGGCAAGTTGATACTTTGGGATTCTCTGTATCTGTAATAGTCCAATCAATAGTAGCGGTATGAATATAATATTCCTCTCTAACTTACCGACGGATTCTAGTTAATTTTCAGACTCGTATCTATTGTTACGGTGGGAAATAGTTTGTCGTATGTTTCTACGTGAACTATTAGCAAACGCGATTTCCGTAGCCTGCAGACCACGTCGAATGACTAATGGAATGGAATATGTTGAATATACTGTCATTAACAGAACTGCGGTTCTGTTTTATCGACAAGTAATTCTCTTGATGGCTCACGCGCTGGATTAATCTGCAGCTGAATTGTACCATAGAGTCTGGACGGTTCAAAGACAGACTGATAATTCATATAAATTTTGTTACTAGGATATCAAGCACAAAGTAGAAAGGAAACACTGTCGCACGATAAATACCAAAGACTTTACGTCACTGGATATTCCAGAGCAAAGATCTAAAGAAATATGTGGGCGTTCCGATACGACAATGTCTGTATTGTTAGCGAATGATAAATCCAACAGTTACGCAATCGAGCGCGTATAAAAATGCGTAAGGAAACACTTAAAAAAAAAAACATCGAAGAATCAAAATTGCCAAATTGCCTATGTATAAGATTGAATTAGCATTCATAAATATTAAAACGCAATCACCAGTCATTAGACGGTAATAAACTAATGGACATATATATATGCATATATACATATACAAATTTTATTTTTCTTAACATTTTTTAACCCACCCCGTACGCGTATGACGATCCTGCAACTACTCGTGTAATTGGAAACTGGCGACCAAGCAGTAAACGTAACAATTGTTGTCCCTGCAGCCAGATCAGCCTGCAATTGTTTTCCCCAAGATGGAGACGCTTCGATGTACCTGAAAAAGTAAGTGGAATAAATCCCATCAACAATGACAATGATAATGACAATGATAATGATGATGAGGACCAGAAGACGAAGGTACATAGTCCCATAATCAATAGAAAAGGTAGGAACCATCAGACACTAAAGTATTCAAGATTCATTTGATTGATGTCCGCTTAGCATATAAATGGACATCAAACCAGATTACTCGTGATTGATGTTAAATACATTGCGACAGACATCCAAACCTCCAGTCGCAACTCCTAAGCTCATTTGGAATTCCTATTGTGCGCCGAATGGAATTGTTCGACACAATTGCAACCAGATTTCATAGCAGTTGGCCACAGACATATCTGTTGCATTCCCATGAAGGACGGTCATCATGTTTGATTTTTAATTAACAGATTAATACTTGATTAGCTATAATAATTATTTTTAATTACTCTTGTCCAGTTAGCAATTGCATTTCACTCACCTCCACCAGTCCATGTTAGACTTGGGCTGCGGAAAGGAAACTCGTACCGTGTTCTGACGTAACGGAAGTTCCACATCTACGTCACTGGGACATCTGATAAACGGTCGTAGCATGTCTGGTAGGTGAACGCGACGAATTGCAGTGGTACAATTTCTACGTCCGTCTTGGCAACCATAGGTCCTGGATCCTCCATCATCGTCTTTGAGAAATCGAATGGAAATCTTAGCCCTTTATCATAGCTTACGTAAACCGGCGGGGGGGTTGAAACTGTGGGAAGTGAATCTTTGAATCGTACTAAGAGAAATGGAATCTCGTTAGAGGAAACAATACTGGAAGAAAATCAAGTACGAGATGTTGCATTGTTGTTTATGGACGTTAAGCTGGTAACGAGCTTGTTAAGCTGATTAACGTGGACACCTTGTTAGTGATCGTTGTAGATCCGCTGTGGATCCTTGTACGATTTTTTACACGATCTTCGTTAGCGTATTGTCATAATACATTTTTTAATTGACTCCTTAAAAAGGATTTATATCATTTTAATAATTTCACATACATATGCATAACGGGTTACGTCCATTCCAATGGCCTCCTGGAGTGCAGTGCCTGGTGCTGGGTCCTTCGAGTTTGAAACCTGCTCTGCAACGTATGTGACACCTTGCTCTCTGTGGATAATCCTTCGATCCTGAAGGATAACCCGGACATCTGATCTATTACCAGAAAAGAAGGTTAAATACGTAAAGTGGAGTTTTATTATTATCTAAAAAGGACTGACGTATTTACTGACGAATCACAAGGTGCCAATGAAAGCTGAGGTACTTTTCGTTACTTGCATTTCAAATCAACCGGAAATACTTACGTCTGCGTGTGCAGGTATTTCCATAGCAAGACATCTAGTATCACGATCGATACATGTCTTTTCATCAGACGCTAAGACCAACTCGTCTGCACATGCACAATAAAAACTTCCGGGTGTATTAACGCAATCCCCGTTACATCCGCCATTCTGTGTCAAGCATTCGTTTAAATCCTGACACAGAGATTTATTTCTGAAAATAAAATTCGCACGAATAAATACAACGCATTGATATCAACTCAACGAAAAAGTCATCTCAATCCGCTTACCTAGAATTTAAAATGAATCCAGGACGACATGTGCACTTATATGAGCCCATTGTGTTCACGCATTCGTGTGCACATCCACCATTATTCCATTCGCATTCGTTCACATCTGAAAAATTAAATCACGATAAATCCATGCTGTGTATACGCAGTTTCGTGATTATTGACGTGCGAATGAAAGTACAGCGACAAATCTCCATAGTAAATATTCTAACGTACGTAACGATTCGACTATTTTTCTCATTTATTTTTCAGTGTCTCTGTTATTCGGTAATTTATGCTGGGTGACAGTTCAATTATATACGTATATATATATATTGCCTCTATTTCGACTGAATAATCAAACAGAAATGACCAAAGATTTTAATGCAAATAATAATAGGGAATTTGAAACCCATAGCTTTATACATCTGCTGAGTATCACGGAAACGCGATATTATAATTGATTCCTATAACAGTTCTGCAACTGTTCATTCAAACCTATGTTGGCTCTTCTGAAAGCTAGACGAAAGCAAGTTACATTGTTGTAGAGAAACGTTTATCTTGCACTCTGACTAAATACCGGCTTTTAGGTTGATGTATCCAGAAGGTTTCACTTGGGAGAGATGATTCCCTTTAACGTTGCGTTACGTTGCGCATTAAGCGACTATAATGCCATCTTTACTATACCTACTCACCCACGCAATCGTTTCCATCCCCGCGAAATCCTGGCGCACATACACAACGATAAGAACCTTGTGTGTTTATGCACATCCCTTTGCAAGGTCTGCCTTGGGCGCACTCGTCTATGTCTATAAGGGATGATGTAATGAAGATTTTGCATTACGTATGATTCCAGTACATACGATATGTGATATAATGGATTATTTAATGATATGACCTATGCCGGTATTTATAGAGACGTTAAATTTAATTGTTAAATTTTCATCACTACTCTGATAAATTTATCAAGGATTTATTGACTACTATTAATATGTTAGACTACCAACCGATCGGTCTGACCTAATAAGCTACCGTGGCAAATAAATACAAACTTTAGAAAAATTAAAACGTTGATTGTACTAGATGCTAGCATATACTGTGTACAGGTACATAATGACTGTATTTGTCATTTTTGTAACTTAGGTATCAGTAATGATGATCGCTTGAATGCATTTAATAATAATGATCAAATCCTTTGGTAAATGTCTATCTATTTCAATCTTAATAGGACGCATCAATTTTATTGTACTAGATCATTTGTGGTTTAATCAACGTATACGTACCAATGCACGTTGAGTTACTCGTATAGAATCCATCCTTGCATTCGCATCTATATGAGCCAAAAGTGTTCACGCAGTAATGTTGACAATCATTTGGAGCAGCACATTCGTCAACGTCGATGCACTTGGACGAATCCGTTTCAGCCACTCTAAACCCTTTTCTACATGAGCAACGAGGAGTCCCATGAAAATTCTCACAGATATGTTCGCAGCCTCCATTATTCTTGTCACAAGGATTCGAGGTGTGACAGGTGTTATTATTCCTCAAAACATGTCCCACAGGACAATCACAACGAAACGATCCTAGCGTATTGACACAGAGATGCGAGCAGCCGCCATTTTCTTTCTCACACTCATCAACGTCCTCGCAAGTCCTGCGATCAGCTCCTAGATGAAATCCTTTAGGACAGCTACACACGAAGGATCCTTCCACGTTGATACAAATATGTGAACATCTTCCGTTATCAATAATGCATTCATCAATATCGCGACATGTCTTCTGATCAAGATGCAGCTGCAGTCCTACGGGACAGTTGCACTTGACACCACCAGCGGTATTGAAGCAGGCGTGAGAACAGCCGCCATTCTTGACTTTGCATTCATCGACGTCGATGCAGTTGCGGGAATCGTTCGAGAGCACGTGGCCATCGGGACAGATGCATTTCCAAGAGCCAAGAGTATTGATACATTCGTGGGAACATTTTGCTATGCCGATTTTGCACTCGTTGACGTCGATGCAGGTGCGTTCGTCCTGTGACAACTGCAATCCTGCAGGACAGTTGCAAAAGTAACCACCGATGGTGTTGGTACAGCCGTGCGAACAGTCGCCATTCTTTTGTTGACACTCGTCGATATCCAAGCAAGACGATTTGTCAGAGTGCAGATAATGTCCGGTGAAACAACTGCATATGTAGCTGCCTAATAAATTTAAACAGTTGTGCGAACAGTTGTGACTCTCAGTCAGGCACTCATTGACGTCAACGCAGGTTTTCTTATCTTCCGGTAGCAGCATGTATCCCATAGGACACTGACAGTGGTAGCTGCCTTCCAGATTGACGCATTCGTGCGAACAACCAGAGTCTATGTCATTTTCAAATTCTTCACATTCGTTAATATCAACGCAGGTTTTTTTATCCGGCTTCAGTTCGTATCCTGGTGGACAGGAACAATGTGGGGCACCCTTGTCATTGTGACAGTTATGAGAACAGCCGCCATTATTAACCTTACATCCATCTTGTTCAAGGCAAGTTAAGTTATCGTAATCTAAGATGTAGCCTGATAAACAGGTGCAGGAATAGGAGCCAACGGTATTGACACATGACTGTGAACAGCCGCCATTATCGTTGTCACATTCATTTACATCGTCGCATAAAGCATCGTTTGTTGGATTGATTACAAATCCTTCATTGCAGTCACATTCGAAACCGCCATCTTTGTTTCTACACACGTGGGTGCAGTTATCTTGGTTTCTAATGCACTCGTCGATGTCAATACAGGTTTTTTGATCTGTAGATAATTCATAGCCAAGGAAACATTGACAGTTGACAGTATCGTTAGCAAAGATACATATGTCGGTACAACCGCCATTATCAGCACGACACTTGTCCTCCTGAAGGCAACGGAACTTATCCTCGGAGAGGGTCATGCCTTCGGGACATGCACAGGCAACGTTGCCATTTTCGTAATGACAGAAATGAGAACACCCGCCGTTGTCTATGAAACATTCATCGATTTCGACGCAGGTCTTCCCGTCATCCTCCAGGAGGCGATAATTCTTGGGACAAGCACACTCCATGCTGCCTTCTGTATTGGCGCACAAGTGAGAACAACCGCCATTTTCCAGGATGCATTCATTGATATCCTCGCAAGTCTTGCCATCCACTCCAATCTGATATCCGGCAGGACATTCACAAAGGTAACTTCCTGGAGTGTTAACGCACTTGTGGGAGCAGGTGTTATCAACTTCATTAGCTTCTATGCATTCGTCGATATCCTCGCAAGTCCTGTTATCCTGTTTTAGAGCATATCCTACAGGACACTCGCATGAATATGTGTTTTGAACGTTCACGCAGCTGTGGGAGCAGCCATGATCATCACCGCAATGATCCACGGAGCTGCAGGTCCAGCCATCGGGGTCTAGGGTATATCCTGAAGGACACTCGCATAGGTAGCCGTCAATAATATTAATGCAGGTGTGAGTGCAGTTGTGCTCCAGGGAACACTCGTCTATGTCTACACAGGTCTTGTTATCCTGGCTGATTGCCATAGTCTCAGGACAATAGCAGTAATAGCCGCCATCGAAGTTATCACACCCGTGGGAACATTCGTGCAGATTTTCTGCACATTCGTCAAAGTCCTTGCAGGTGCGTTCGTCTTCGTCGAGTACGAATCCTTCGAGACAGGAGCAGGTGAAACTTCCTAGTGTGTTTACACATTCATCAGAACATTCATTTTCGTCCTGCAAACATTCGTTGAGGTCTTCGCAACTTTTTTCATCCTCAGCAAGGACGTAGCCGGCAGGACAGCTGCACTTGTAGGTACCAGGTTCATTGGTGCAGATGTGGGAGCATTCGTGTCCTTCATTGCACTCATCTACATCATTGCAGGACTTTTCGTCCTGATCGAGAGCATAACCTTCGGGACAAGAACAACGGAAACTACCATCTTGGTTGATGCAGATATGAGAGCAGCCATGATTCTCGTGACACTCGTCATAATCCTGACAAGTAAGGGAATTATTTCCCAGGATAAATCCTGCAGGACATTCGCAACGGAAGCTGCCTGGAAGATTAATGCATTCGTGGGAACAGCCGTGATCCTCGCTGCACTCGTCGTGATCCTCGCAAGTGTTGGAGTCGTTAGAAAGTCGATGTCCTACGGGACAGGAACATTTAAATGATCCTTCAGTATTCGTACATGTATGACTACAGTTGTGATTGTTCTGACACTCATTAATGTCCTGGCAAGTTCTCTCGTCCTCCATCAATTCGTATCCTTCCGGACAATCACAATTATAAGATCCTTCTTGATTGACACAAGAGTGTGAACACTTGTCAAGTCCTTCCGCACATTCATTAACATCTTGACAATTTTTTTCATCATCCAACAATTCGTATCCTTCAGGACATCCACATTGTATTTTTCCACCTTCCTGTTCACAGATATGAGAACAGCCATGATCCTGCAGGCAAGGATCTTTTTCTGGATTGCAGGTCCTTTGATCGTCATCAAGTTCCAATCCTAAAGGACACGTACAGTTGTAACTGCCAATAGTGTTGATGCAAGCATGTGAACACTCATGGCTAAAGTCATGATCCTCGCACTCGTCAATGTCCTTACAGGACTTTTCGTCATCTAGTGAATAAAATCCTAAAGGACACGTACACTTGTAGCCCCCTTCAGTATTTGTACAGGTATGAGTACATTTATGGGATCCATCAAGGCACTCGTCGATGTCAGCACAGCTGCGCTTGTCGTCCTGGAGCTGATATCCTTCAGGGCACAAACAGCTAAAATATCCTTCGTGATTCTCGCATCCATCAGTACAATTATTTTTATTCTTATCCGCGCACTCATCTATATCCTTGCACGTAAAACCATCATCCTGCAGATTATAGCCGGAAGGGCACTCGCACTTATAGCTTCCGTCTTCAGGAACACACAGATGAGAACAGGACGAATTCGCACAAGGATCAGACCCTTCGCAACTGACTCCATCTTCAGCCAAACGTAATCCCGCAGGGCACGCACAACGATATGTTCCATATTCATTGAGACACGTATGAGAGCACTCGTGATCCTTTTCAGCACATTCATCAATATCCTGACACTCCCCATCCTCGTCCTGTCGAAGTCCTTCAGGACACTGTCCATCCTCACAGGTAAGTCCATCATCATGGAGTTTCAAGTTCCCAGGACACGCGCACTTGTAACTTCCTGGTACATTGATACAATCATGCGAACAGTCATGTTCATCTTCGGCACACTCATCTAGATCCTGACAGGTCCTCCCATCCTCTAAAAGAGCAAACCCATCCTGACACACGCATCGGTACGTATCCTGTTCCTTGACGCAATCCTGCGAGCAAGATAACGTAGCGCAGCCACTAGACTCCTCACAGGATTTCTCATCCGACCCCAAGGACATCCCTTCAGGACAATTACATTTATAGGAACCCTCGATATTTTCACATCCATGAGAACAATCAGGCTCCTGTTCACACTCGTTAATGTCCTTGCAGGTGATATTATCATGTGACAATTCATACCCAGGAGGACAAATACACTTGTAACTTCCCAGCAAATTATCACAGTTATGCGAACAAGGATGATCGCTCATACACTCGTTCAAATCCTCACAAGTTTTTCCATCATCCTTAAGGACGTATCCTGAAGAACAGCTGCATTTATAACTACCATGCACGTTGTGACATTCATGTTGGCAGCCATGATTTCCAATACACTCGTCCACGTCAGTACAATTGAATTTCTCATGGGATTCAAGTTCTAATCCTTCAGGACAAGAGCACACGAAACTTCCTTCTAGATTAACGCAAGTATGAGAACAGAGTCCTTGGGTACACTCGTCGATATCCAGACAAGATATTTGATCCTGGTCCAACTTGTATCCCAAAGGACATTCGCAAACAGGACCATTTTCAGTATCGTTGCACTGATGGGAACATGGAGGATCTAGGTTATCACACTCCTCCTTTTGTTGATCCTGGGTGCAGGTGTGATTATCAGCTTCTAAAGAAAATCCTTCGGGACAGGAACACTGATAAGAACCCTCTGTGTTATTACACACGTGTGAACAAGGTGAATCCTTGTCACATTCGTCAATATCCATACAGGATACACCATCGTCCTGGATATCATATCCTTTATTGCAGCTGCAGTAGTATCCTCCATCTTCATTAACGCACTCATGTTGGCAGCCATGAGGTTCGCCCTCGTCTCCTTCGATGCACTCGTTGATATCTAAAAATGCGAGGAAATATACGTGCAGAATTAATCCCCGGGAAAAACCCAGCTGCTAGTCCTAATTATCCCACCAATGCATTCGTCCTTTTCATTCCTTTTGAATCCGTCCTCGCACTTTCCGCTTTCAGGAACCTCAGTAACGTCCTCGTCATCGTAATCATCCTGGTCATCGTCCTCAGCATCATAATCCTCACTCTGCACGACCTTAGTGGTCTTCTTAGGCTTAGAAACGCACTCATAAGATCCTAGTGTATTCTGACACTCGTCATCCTCCCCACAGTCATTCGCATCACTCTCGCACTCATTAATATCTGCAAATAAAAGAATTCTAAACGTCAACGAAGATAAGACAAAAAATCATTTCAAAAATATCCCAGGTTAAGTTGAACATTTTTGAAAAAAAAATATTATATCCATCTCAAAATCATTTTCTCTACCAACCCTGACAAGTCTTCCAGTTATCAGCCAATCGGAATCCGTCAGGACAGAGACAAAAGACACTGCCGGGTGTGTTGAGACAGTTGTGCGAACAACCAGCGTTGTCCTCAGCACATTCGTCAACGTCCTCGCAAGTGTGATTATCCGCAGCAAGTTTATACCCAGGTATTTCCGTGCAGCTGCACTCGTAGCCGCCATCTATGTTATGACAAGTACCTTGGCAGGGTCCGTGCCCGTTGTTCAGAAGGCACTCGTTCACGTCTACCAAAGTAAGTATGACGATTCATAAAAGCAAAGATCAAAGGACAGGAAAAAATTCTCATATGTGAATATCACGTATCCCAGCACCGTCCCTGTTACATATATGGCGAATATGCAATGCAAGTTGATGCCGAATAAAGTTACCGTGATCACGCAAGATAAACCCGTCATGTTGAGCACGTTGCCCTGTATGTTCGACAAGAGTTAATACTTGTGTATTAAGCTCGTGGGGGGTCTCGACAACATGAATTCACAAGTTCCAAAGAGAACATAGCAGGCATTAATACGATTCGAACTGACCCTAGTTGTTCCCTCGGATGAAACATGCTTTCGGTTAAATCGTTTCAAATTTTACGAACTCGTCCGATTAAACTTTAACAGTACAGACAGCTTGTGATAGAAGATAGAAAAATGAATTATCACGTAATCACATTACTCACCTTGACAAGTTCGGCCGTCGGTATCCAATTGAAAACCTTTACGACATTCACAATGAAATGAACCTGGATCATTGTGACAGATTTCAGCACAGCCTGCTGTACCATCCTGACACTCGTCAACGTCTATCAAAAACAAAGTCACTCATGACAAATACAAAATATCATACATCACTGTATTAATTATTGACAATTTTATAAACTGGATATCAACATTACTCGTTACAGTCTAACATTAATTTATTGTATCATAATCTTTATAATTTCTGTAGCATCCCAAGATCCTTGAGTGGATCTACCGCCCAATCGTAATACTTGTCAATACTATATGTGGTAGGTAGGTGATATGGGCGGGTTTGAATACTGATTAGAAACTGTCAGGTATCATGGGGCAAAGGTACCAGTATGCAATAGGGCAAGAGCAAATGTTATATATAAGGATAACTATAACGATAGTGACACAGCTACATTCCATGAGACAAACCACAGGTAGTTTATAGTGGGAAAGTTCGCAATCGCATATTATATATAGTTTATATGTATATATAGAATATACGCAAGTATTATAAACAGTACGCGTGGAGATGCTGTATATAGTTTTATAACTCTCCTATTAGCATACAATACTCTACGTGGCGCCTACACTGCAGAGACTATAGCCAGAGCCGCGAAAAGGCCGTCGGGGACTTGTCCGCTAATAGAGGTGCTTAAAATCTTATGATAATCATATACAAGCCGCTGATCGCCTTAGTCGTTTGATCTCTTTGTGTCAAGGCGAAAAGTGGCTGTTTATGGAGCGACGATTCTTAGGAGTCTTAAAAGCTAATGAAACATTAAGAAAAGATGCCCATGATGGGTCTTTGTTATCATTGTGGATTTTTTGGATAATTAAAACATAAAAAGTAAAAATTAAATTCCTTCGATGACTCACTGTCAGACTCTTTGGTCTCTTTAGGAAGATTATTTCTGTGATCGATATACGACAGACTTTACTCAGAAGGAAGATAGCATCTGAACCGTATTGAATTTCTAAATCTGTTAACGGTATAAGCTTTTTCTCTTTGGATATCCTTGCTTGGAATGGAATCCGTACGAGGCTAGTGGGAGTTGTTTTGATGTATATTTATTTATATTATTTTAGAACGTTATAATTATGATATGTCAATGACTTGTTTTAAGAATCGTGAACGATTTCGAGACGTAAGGTTATTGTCGTGGGTTTCCTGTAATAATGTGGATTAGACGTAGGCGGTGAACTGGCGTTTTTAAAAAATGTAGATTTTTGGGAAACCTCACACCCATAGCCACCCACTTGCACGCCGCTTTTGGGTAGCATCCTAATTTACAAAGGCGCCACATCAATGCTGACATTATAAAGCACATAGATTTAGCTGACACTGTAAACCATCCGCATCCCACATTCTAATGTTCTAAGCAACCTTAAAAGGCTCGGCAAATTGCCAGTCGGTTGGAAAACATAGGGGAAAAAAAGACCCTAGACGCAGCTAGCACTAAATCCAGTTGATCCTAGAAACGAGCTGCACGGGCAACACGTATGTATTTTACCTAGACAGGAAGATCCTTTCAAATGAAATCCTTCAAAGCAGGAGCATCTGGGTCCTGTGGCAGTGTCCTCGCAAACATGATCGCACCCTCCTCTGTCCTCACCGCACTTTCTCATATCCTGAAGCGGCGTCACCTCTGAAACATATGTATATATGTATATATATATATATATACGTCACGACGCCATGTACCGACAATGGTATAAACACAATCGCATTGAGTAGCATAAATGGATCAACCTATGTTTATCCCTGATCCAATGTTCCGTTGAATTATATCGAAAGCCCTTGAAGATGATATTAACAGCAGGAAGATCAAAAATCTCAAATAGAATCAATAAGTACAATTTTTCAAGATTAATCCGCTTTGTCCTGATGCGACGCACGTGGCCCTACGGAGTGTCGATCTTAATCTGCAGAGCAAGAAGCGTAATATTTCTTCGGTTGTCAATGTGTCAGCCGCAGATATCGGTCTACCTGCATTGACAACACGGTAGTGAGACTCCACGACGTGTCCCAACGGAATCCCAGGTCAAAGATCCGCGTTTCCTGTCCAAGACATATATCAGTCTCATGGACAAATAGGCAACCAGCGACAGAACAACCAAGCAGCAACGGCAGGAACAACCCTGCCTCACGATTTCCCATGAGGATCAACACTTACGAGCCTTGTCGACGCACATGGGCTGGCTGCCCAACCACGTCCCGTCACTGCAGTAAAGACGATCAGCCATAGGATCCATAAAGACGTATCCAGGTTCGCATTCGTAGACAGCCACCAAATACCTGTTGTAAGGTGGCAATGGATTCTTCCTCCTAAGGACAAGAGCCGCAAAGTAAATCATAAAGGAAAAATGATAATAAGCAAGGAGTAAAGAGAAAAAGAGAGAATCAAAGTGCATATACTGGGTGGTGCACATAAAAATAATCACACACTATAATCAGACACGTTGCTTGTTCATACAGTTACTATTATTCGTACCACCCTGTACATATGCTGTATATAAATAAACATACAGACCTGGCATACTTGGCAGGACGAGCGTACTCCAGCTGAGGAGCTTTCAGCAAACCCTTACCCTTAGCTTTCATGAAACAACTCAGGTCCAACCTACTAGCCACAGTTTCATTGAGGCTAAAGCTCGGCGTGACTACAGGAGCTTCCGAGAACGATTTATCCAGAAGACGTTTCCGGAACTTTCTCCTCTTGAACTCACCCTTCCTTCTTCTAGATTGAAGTCGCTCGCGCGACACCAGCGGCTCATCGCCCATATAGAGATGGCCACGGTGCTTTTGCAATTTATCGTCTGCAACGAATTAACTAGGGTTAGAAGGGTTAGGAGACATGAAATAAGGTCGTAGGGCGGATGTCTTCCTGGGTCCAGCAGGGGGTCGGGTAACATTGTTTGCTCAACCAAGTTGGACAAGGCAGCATTGCGTATGCGTGCTCACGCACTAGGACCGTATAAGGAGGCGAGATCGAGCTATGCGATAGACGCCTTAAGGGTCAAAGTGGCCAATGGCACGCGTTCGAACGATGCCACTCATGAGATCAAGGTGAGAAGATGATTCACTGGTGTCTATGATTCTTCCTCTTATATAGGACAATGGCATCGGGAAGCTCTGATTGTGATCGTCGCGATACACTAAAAAGGTATGTATATATATCTGTGATTCATCTCATTCACATATGTTTACCATACGGTAGCATCTTACGTACGTGGAGAAAAATTATAGATGCTTCTAAACACGTGTACCTATGTATATGGTACTAGCGTAGATTATGCTCTTGGCACGAAAGGTTTCTACTACTCTCCTGATAATACACCACTTGCCGCGATGCATCCAGCTGCATTCACTGTTCACAGCATCTGGATGGAACAGTCTGGTCTTATCAGGAGGATTGCTGGATCTTGTTAATGATAACGTGAGTGGGTGCCTTGCACACGTAGCTGCGATAAATTTTCTTTAAAATAGTACAAATCGGACGAATTAATGTTTCAATATTGACGTTATATTCTAAGTGGTGAGAAAATCTTTAATTGTCTACTTTCAGAATTCATTGAGTAGTCATTATAGAAAATCATATTGAGTCGATGATGTACGAGACGTCAGGTCGTTGATTTTTCGACTCCAATGACTGCAAGATACGCGCTGCTGTCTGCTGAGGTCATCGGATGACTCGCGTCCTGCGGATTCAATGATAAGAAGGATGACAGGACGGATTCGAGCGTGACTCAAATCAGGACGCGAAGTCATCCTTAACGATAAGCAATTCTATCCTGTAGATTCAATTAGAAACGCTCCAAGACCACCACGAGAACGTAAACTGATTTGTTATTCTATTTAGAGAAAATTGAATTACGTATTTTAGATACCTATATATGCAACGTACCTCAATAACAGTTGAATATACAGATCGATCGAATAAACAATATCATAGGCGGTGGTCGTGTTTGTCGCGTGGCTGACAAGACTCCATTCATAATGAAACCAACGTTTTTTATTCAACCATGACAGAGATCGTCCCGAGTATCAATTTCATTCCTGTCTTTGGTAGCTGCTGCTTTCTGACATGGCGCCGGACTTAGATTATTGGTCTTACATATATATACATATATATTATATCCATAGACGCCTTAGGCAAATAGGCGAGCCAGCAAGTCAATCAATCGGGATCGATCGCGATTAAAATTCCAGTAGCCTCTCGATTAAAGGAGGGCTAACGGTACAGTGCGGGGACACGTATTAATGTGAAACTTATAATCGTCATCATGCATTTAAGATGACGGCTTCCCAATATAATACACAGGCGTATGTACAACACGCCGACAAAGTAAAAGCTCAAGCCATAAGCTGGAACTGAGCACATCTATCATTCCGACGAGATGGATGTAATTTAATAAGTAATACAAAGAGATTGCGAGCAGCCACTATTTTTTACGATACAGTCACTTACAGTTTTTAATCAATCCAATAATTATGAGAAATAAAAGAATTAATGAAAAATAATCAGCAATAATATCGCTTCCTCTTTCATGCAATAACCTAAAAGACCTACCGCCATTAGCCTCGAGCTATTATAGCTCTGGATAAAATCTTCATGTCCTCAAGGATCGAACCCGGCGTGGATCTAGATCCAGTTGAGAGAATTCCAAGCCGTGGTATCTTCTACGTGAACGTGTCCAGGGCACAGGAGGCACCAGGCATTAACTACGTTCCTGGACACAACAATAGCACGCGCCGTCACTGACAGGACACGACTCCAGCATTTTATTTTTACCATGGAGTTATACACCGTCTCTGTGTCCCGCCTGTCTTTTTTCTTTTTTCTTTTACTCTCATCTCAGACTCTATCTCAAATTCTCCACAGACGTATCCATTAAAAGAAATCGAATACTAGACTCGTTCTTGGTATTGAATCTTGAACAGCTGACTACTCGATCGCGCCTGGTGGCTAATACCGGTACTAAACTTTTTCGAATAAGCATTCGTTACTTGTAGTGAAACGTTTCAAGACAGCGCGCGGACCGACAAACGTAAACTCAATTAATTAAATTGGTTCATAGATTTACCGATTCAATATAGATAAAACGCATCTATTTGTTCCAACAGACATGTGAAATTAATTACGAACGATCAAACCACGCGCTTGGCTCTGGTACACGTACAGTCGATTATCTAGGATCTACTATTCCTATACTTGGCTGGAGATGATGGATTTATTTTATTTTGTCCAGGTTCCACTAGACGTATATATATATATGTGTGTGTGTGTGTACATGTAATCCCAAGTGTAACTCGCCACGTGCTCCGGTCTCAAACAATTCGATTCTCTTGCTCTTGTCGAAAAACCGCTGCGATCGAATCAAAGGCACACCTTTATTTTTCACATATATATATATATATATACACACACACGCATAACGTATATCAATATATATATAATCGCTCGTAAACCTCTGTTTGTCTTTCTAAATGAAAAAAACTATCGAAATCCTTGGCATGCGAGTCTAACGCTTTTAATTGTCACCACTGCTTCGTTTCAAAATTCAATCACGATCGAGCTGCCATCTATTATTAAGCAACCGCGTAACGCACTACCATATTAAGAGGTAAAACCATTCTCAGTCTTCTCTTATCTAAACGATTTGATATTAACGCGCTACTTTCACGCCCGACAACTAATCTCATCATCCCGCAGCTATTCTATCATATAATAAATATATATATATATATACGCGTGTATATATATACTCTCACGATCCAGTAGTCCTCACACAGAAAGCTGATAATTAGCAAGCATATTCAAAAGCCACATTAAACTCTTCATTCGTTATGGCTTCTCTAATCAAACTTCCTGATTATTCCAGTGAAAGCATGACTGTGTCTTCGAGTCATTCATCTCGTCATACGGAAGCGTATCATTATTATTATCGTCGTACCAAAGCACTTCCGGTTCTCGAAAAAACTGTAAAATCTTCTTTCTTACAATTTTTAACTTCCCGTCGTCATTTTAGGAAATACTCACACTGTGAAATATTCCTTAAGCTGATTGCACAATGCATCCTGCTAATGTCTCGACAAATATCGCCCGTTGTGAACCACCGTTATGATACCTACTCTTTGTATGCGAGTTTGACCGTCTCTCTCGATACGTATACTACTTACGACAATGGCTGACACCGGAAATTACTTGACTAGGTGGTTTCGTGATTTCGCAATTTTTTCTCGTAAATCTGTACACAATCCGGGCATGACTTGATGGGGCGCGTAGAATGCGATGGCAAAAATACGATTTGTCTAGGTCCTAGACGGGCCACTTATTATCCAATGTTTTCTCGGGGTTACTGAAACCTCCGTTGACGTTGTGTAACCGTGACGTGGATTAAACTTATGGCGAGTTTTTATAGTAGAGACCCTCGAATCTTGGTGAGTAACTTTATTCTATCATTTTTTATCGTCCTTTTTATTGTCGCTGTAAGCCCACGACTTCGCAGTGACGTATACACCGTATCTTGCATAAATATATATATATATATATATATATATATATATGAATCTAGACAAAGAATATATTGCGGAGTGATAATAACAAAAATTTCTTATCCTCCTGTATAATATTGTAATTTTAAGACGGTTTTATTGGTATGTTAATTTTTTTATTTATATTAATAATTTCAATCGGTTAAATAATATGAGGTAGAAGGTAATGTCGTGATAAGTAGGTAAATTGTGAAAAAAATGATAAGAATCAACGAGAGCGTCACGCGAACTTTTATACGTACTTCCAAGAAAGCAGTGTCACTCGGGTCACCAAGATAGGCCATGCATCATTCCACTGTGGCATATTGGCAAGTCATAATTCCTATCAGTGGCAATGCCCAAAGATAAGAGAACCAATAAATGTATGATCGATCGCCTCGACCTCAACTGTTGACCGTCCTTGTTCAGTCGCCGAATATTATTTTTGCAGTGATCAATAACCAAACGACGCTGTCGTTAAGAATTTCTGTAATTTTCTAATACCAATTCAAAAATCTCTATAAAAGATCCAACTTCCTTATCAGTGAGAAATTTATGTCTGCTATCGAGTGATAAATACGATGAATCACCGAATGGGTAAATTTCGATAATTATTATCCCTGCGATCAAAAATCACGTGGTGTAAGTATACGTGCAATTCGTCATTGGCAATTCTCACGACTCTCTATGTTCCGAACCACAAGACGCTGGGCATCTTCGTTTAACAAATATCCGCCTCCACTTGACGTCCTGCTGGGGAACATATATCTATACGCCTCCAGCAGTCACATTGTTCATCCATTACCAGAGCGAACATCTTTTCCTTAGACTTTTGTCAGTCGCACATATACATGAGTTTGTAACACGCGATTTACCGTTTCAAGAAAAAAAGGAAAACTTCAGACGTACATATCTTTGCTTTAACACTAGGCGAAGAAAAAGTTAGAAATATAAAAAATCTAATTTTCGTAAAAGGCTCACGTAATGGTGTTACTTATAGTATAGTATGCAGGCATGTGTATATATATATATATTTATATGACACAAAATCAAACCCTGTAGGCATCTGATGCGATTTAATCCATTAAAATGATGACTCAATCTTGCACTGTGCATTGCAGTGGTAGACCTGGATGATATATGTAAGAATAGGAAAAAAAAGTAAAAGCAAATAAAAATTTATACAGGGTAGAAATCCCAATAGCCATATATCAGAAAATCTGGCGCGAAAGTGTGACAAAATGAACCGTGACTAGGTATTACTTATATTTTGTGGTAAGTATACGTAGGTATAGATATAGCCGATCGTATTTCTCCAGGAAACTTGGTAAAGCTTTTTCAAATAGTATCGCAAGAATGGTATTTGTCGTAATGGAAAGGTGGCGAGCATAAAGGTATAGCATGGAGAATAAAATGATGGAAGAAGGATGGATGTTAAATAAATCAAAAACTTAAGCCGGTTGTAAGGCGACGCCCAGTCGTCACAGTATAGAAACGAGGAGCAAGCTTAATGGAAAAGTTAAATCGACGCGAATGGCTGCCAACGTTTAAGTGTAAGCGCCGAAGTAAAATTAACGAGTGAGTAGCGCGAGAGATTCCTACCTAAAATAGTGAAATCCCGTGGGAAGAAGGAACTTGTGCGAATCGAGTTCAGTCGCCAATTATAAACCGAAGCGCATTATGTTCGTGGAGGTTAGGAATTTTCCAAAGGTTAAAAAGGCGGCCCGCAGATAATAGTTAACGATTAATCACGTTAACCTGACTGGTATAGAGAAAAGGTCTCTTGAGTATACGCCTTAAGAGACCATTATAAGTTGATTAGAGACTCGCGTGAAAGCAGAACATTGTTATTAGAAAATGAGAAAAAATGTTATATTACATCCATAATTAATGTCGACACTGAAACCGGTGCCAGTGACGTCACAGCTCAGAGAGACGTTAGTACGAGATAAAAATTAATTTTTTTATTCATTCAAAGCAATAAATGTCCAAGTAACTGGAACTACTTTAAAAATAAATTTAATTTTTTTTTACAAATTTAAAGACTCAAGTTTCACCCGCTATTGGGTAAAAGTATTGGCACGTGGTTCAATCAGATCCTCTAGCAGAATTCCGAACTCTTATTCGATTGACATTAATGGTTTTCACCTGGAGATTTAAAAACAATGGCAACTGTGTGCCTGCGAGGGAGGCTATTGGGTTGGTCGTTCTTTACAGCCAACAAATCTTAGTCTCCTCTCTCTTGCTCTAATGCGTTCCTACCCTCTCCCTTTCTCACTCCCTCTGGCTATTTCATCTCCACAATCGTTTGTTCCTCTCTCACTTACGACGCAGGCTCTAGTTTCGAATCGGTCGCCGTGTCGCCTCGTGTGGGCGATTCAAAAGAGCCTAAGGGTATGCACCCTGACCCTGGGTAGTCTTTGACGTCTGCCGACGATTCACGAAAGTGAAGTCCGACCAGAGGAATAAAGATTGACCTTCGACCTCAGCCTCCTTCAAGTCAGTCCAGGGAAGGTCCAAGAGTGTCTTCCCCGGTACATATTGATGATTCACCAATGTCTACCTATATCGTACACCGTATAGATATAGTCAGTACGGAATTTTGCACAGAAAAGAAGCGTCTGATAAGACGCTCGGTACCTACTGATAATCAGTGATAAATCATACTCATGGATCATTCGTCATCCTGGATCGTTACATGGTGAACCCTTGTTGGTCTCTACCAACCTCGAAAAAGGTACTAAAGGAGGTAACTACCCTTTTCTGTAACCTTGTCGAAAAACCTGACTCTCACGATCCATCCGACCCTCGAGTGGTTTATCTATGTCCGAACAAAGTCGCGTTTTAATGGGCCTTTCAGAGTTCTTGATCGCCTACTACGATAATTACGTAAACTCGGAGCATCGACGTCTCACTTCAGAAAGCAAAGGGAAGGCAGCGCTGTAGGAAAATGCCAAAAAAAACGTAGAGGAGCAAGAAAGGATGAATAGGAAGAAGAGGTGGGTCGTGGAAATAAAGGAAACAACGTCTCACGCGGCACACCGGGGACTCTCTAATGGCCTTTAGAGGATACTACATATGAGCCAAGGGTACCAACGAAAGAGAAATTAATTTCATCCTCGGACACGCCAACACTATTAATCGGACACTGCTGAGGTCTCTTCTTCGTATCCCATGAAAAAATTATCGGTTTTTAACGTTGGCTAATTATGCTTCGTCTGGTGCTAACGTTCTTATCGTCATATTTACTGTAATCAAGATAAACATAAAACGGTGTCTGGTTACGTTTAAAGGTATCTTGCTACCTTAACCAAACAACCCTCTTTATGGCCTTATCTCTTTCTTCTCTTATATATATATATATATATTGACTAAAGGGGATGAAACCGTTATTCAATTGAGTTACTGCGACCCACCCACTTTGCTAACTTTTCAATAGATTCAACGTGGGCAGCACTTTTGCAGGTGAAGGTACATCGTCAACTTTTCCATTTAACTATCAGCTTCATGACTGTATTATTATTCTTATATATATATATATATACCGTAATATTAAATATAAACGGATCGATTCAATGACAAAGAACGCCACCGCATTTCTCGCTCATTCACATACTACAAATTCGATTAGCAGTCAATATTGATTATGACGATAGCCACGTCAAAGTGATAAAAGTCATTCAATCAAATCATAATAAAAAAGAAAAAACATTATCAACTTACCAACCGATACGCATTTCGGTACCGGATGATCCCAACCGTGATCCGTGCACGTGAGGATCCTATGTCCCTTTAGTCGTCTTCCTGGCGAACAAGAGTAGACTGTCTGCAAAGATCCATCCTTCAGCACTCTTTCTCGTACAGCGCCCCATTGCGGTGCTGCGACTTGTGGACAGCCAGCTAATGAACCTGAGTGTCAAAAAGTATGTGTTTTCTAAATAGTAATAAAGGGTAATTTTTGAAAAAATGATAAAATAAAAACACGCGTTTTTCAGACATTTTTTGACTCCGCTTTCTAGATGGATATTAAATTTTAATATGTGGATGACGCATCTTGAGCGATAAGGACGGCTAAGGTTTAGACGCTCGAGAAAATTGGTCTCGACAATAGTGAATTTATGTAGGTAATACATAGATATATGTTGTATTATACATCCTTGGAGGATGCTGGGAGGAAAGTGATCCTTATACAGGATAACAGCTTCGTCTCATTATACGCATGAGATATTCTCAATGATTTCTCATGGAAGATGCATCTTTTCTAAGGTGCCTTGTATACATATATCTATGAGGTAACGAGGTTGCAGTGGTTTATTGGAAATTTCATGCTCTTTCGAATCTCAAATTGTACGCAAGCAGACCTTATGGTAGCGACCACACATGCCACCGTAAAGAATTGCTCGCTCCATGCGGTCAAACAGACATTAGATACGGTACTACTGGCATGAATATAGCTAACCATTTGGATATATCTTCCTTTGGCTTTTATTCGATCCATTAAAATTGAACATTAGGTGCTGATAGATACCACTGATAAATGAAGATCGATTAACGTCCTCGGTAAGCAATTAATTTTCAAACGGTTAAGCGAAGCGGAGGATCTTTTTTGAAGGAAATAAAAAAAAAATTCGATAAATAAACGCTTTTGAGATGATAAATAAAAACGATAAAGATCGAGTCAAATTTACATCCACGAAAGGGTCGTTGACATCGGAGTCAACAGCTGTTAATAAAGTGCCACTGCTTTTTCCCTGCGTTTCAATGGCTTTTAAACAAGTTGACAGTTAGGGTACGGAATTTACGTAAAAGACAAACAATTTTAATTGAAAGCAAATATTGCTGAAAGGAACGCAGCATCCGATTTAATCTACAAGGGAAGATTATTTTTACCACGTTTATTGTTTCCCGTATCGCTCAACACCTTAAACTGTTCTCGTGCCAGCCACACGTGGAGAATATTATGATTATTATAAATTGTACCACGTGTTCGAGAATTGTCAATTTCAAGAATTCATGTAAACAATTATTTCACAATTTACTCGAACCATTGTTTCCTTCTAGTATTGGTACACGAAAAGGCGTGTCTTGTCACGAACGTATATTACGTTCCTATCTCGTGTTTGCAATGTCTCAATTTCGTTGAATCTCCCGCGTATACATGGTGCCGTGTTATTAAGTTTTAGTGCCGAAGGGCGTAGGTCATATTTCTTCCAGGAAATATTTTACGGCGCCTGATACTCCCATGCGTCACCGATAACATCTTTAAGATAATGCCAAGTCGAAAAAAATTCTCTCTTACTATCAGATGATTTCTCATTCGCAAAAGTGAACCTATACACCAGGTATACCTCGTACGGCGACAATTCTTATATCCCTTTTCAGCGGTACTATAAGTATACATATGTATACACTAAGCACTGACGGTATCAAGATCAACCACGAAAGATGCTTTCGATTAGTTGTGCAAGACGTATACAGCCCACACGGCCTTTATTAACCTGTGCGGATGGATTTGCATAGATCGGTAAACCCTGATCGTCCGTTGCGCGTAAACCGTTCGCTTCGAGAAGATATAGGTAATTGTATGTGCGTGTGTATATATATATATATATATATATATGCGGTATACAGTTAAAGCAATGCGTTTCATTTCCATATATTAAGCTAAAGTGCAGTCTCGATAATTGAGCGTAGAAATTGTCACGGTGAAAGTGGAGCCCAAAATAAAATAGAACGGTAGGCCATGATTTTTGTATTAAAAAAATATTTGGAAATTAAACGTACTTACAGTTTGGATTTTGCATTGTAAGCTTATTTTGGGCAAAAGTGTCGGATTCGCGAAATCTGAAAATTGTACAATGTCGAATGGCTGTCGTACGAAAAAATTTTTATTGAATTCCCGAAAAACTCGAAACTGACGATTACAATTTTTTTTTTTCTTCTTTTTTTTCGGCAATTGGGCTATCGCTGCTTTTATTTTCTGATTCTCACACAGTCTTACCGTAAATTACTACAAGATTTACTTCGCAGAAGAGAAAGAAACGAAGGTTTGTACTGCACGTTATTTAACGTAGGTTCAAATATTTGCGAGTGTCACGATTTCCTTGTGAATTCTAGGGAAAGTATTAAGGCCTCGCAGTCGTATAAGATAAAGCTTTCTTAAGGTGTGAACCCACCTTGTTATCAAAAGCTTATATAATTCGTTATCACGACAAGAATAAATAATCGCTGTTAAACTTTTAGAAAATTAATTTTCAATTAAATTAACATTCCATCTAATTATCGATCGGCCAACGATAGACAACACTACGTAATACATGATACATAGTTCAAGCTCTAATATATATATATATATATAGCTAAGAAAATTTCGCACCAAGCGTTCCACGAGAATCAACCTTAAAGCAAACTCTCTACTGTAAGGAAAGATACGACGATAATCATTAAGTAATATAAACAGCTGAGTAAAATTTAATTGCTATCCTTATACATAATACCACAACAGTGTAGGTTAGCCCTTGCAATTTATTATTATACACAATAATTATTCTCAATTGGAAAATTTCTCATACTTCATCATAAATTTAACACTCTCTCCGAGTCCCTCACTTTCTCTCTCTGTCTCTCTCTCTCTCCACTCAATGTTACCCATCTCGTACATTGGTACATACCAAGAACGCATTGGTACTTCTGGGTGGTCTCGTCCTTAAAAAATCGTCCTGAAAGAACTTACAAATAATCCCTCACGGACTTAAAGTTTTGTCACTTTTATCCTAAAGCTCCTTGTGCCTGGCGGCATCGTATAAAATACCTTGACAGCCAATTCCGTTCTTGCAAAATACGTACATACGTAGTATACCTATAGAGAGAACTTGTAAATACCTAATACTGCTAAGGCAGGACCTACCGCAGCTGCAAGTCTTAAAAAATTTCTTTGGTTGTCACTTATGGCAATTATATATATATATATATATATATATATAACATAACCAAAAAGTAATGTATAACAGAGTTAATTGACCTTATAGAATTCACTGCCGTATCTGTCCTTGCGATTGTAATAAATTCTCAAGAAAATATTACAATCAATTCAGCATTGATTCGCTGACGACAATGGCGGATCGTGAGGCTATGTTAACACGGCTCGTTAAGCGACCCTGATGCTTAAATAACGCGGCCGAGGTCTCCATTATAACGTACCTCCGTATAACGAAGCTGCCATTCATTTTATCGCGCAGCATCGACGTGCAAAAGGTCGTGAACTTTATCGATGCAGGATAACGCAGAGTTTTCCACGCCTCGAACATATCGACCGCAGTCATCACGAGAATCCCGGAAATACTTAAATCGATCAATATATCGAAATGGGAATCGATTAAAGATGGATCCCTTCATGAAATGTGGATCGTGGGAACGTGAAACTTTCACGTTAATCGAGGTGACTTCTTGATTTAAATAACATTCACGTATTTTTTTCTGGAAAAATAAATAACCCGCGAAAAAAAAAATTGCTCGAAATTTAAATAGAATCGATGAAAGTTAAAATATTATAGGTTAGAATGCAAAAACGAATGTATGTAATTCGAGAATGTGTTATGCAATTTTTCAAGGACTAAGCTTGAAATATATCACACTAATGTCATTTGGCCCGGGTTTTTATCCTGCGTGACGAATGAATTTGCGTGATCTATAAGCCAAATGGATCGTTCGTAATTGTTCGTGGCTTTCCGATACACTTTTGATTGATCCTATTAATTGTTTTATACGAGTCTTAATGGAGATTAATATTACTCGTGCGTTGATCGACCTAAACAAAAAGTGTATAACTCTTGAAAAGTTTCATGAAGATCGGTCAAGTACTTCCTTGCTTATGTAGCACGTGTGTGCTACACATGAGGAATGCTAGGCACATCAGTGTAAATTGAGTTGCCGCCAAGCGTATCACAGTCTAATACATTGCGTTCCCCAATTCTCGCAATGTATCCCGAGGCAGGCAATAAGAATACAGAATATGTACGAAGACAGGAAAATATATATATATATATCCCAAGTGAACTTAGCGCGTCCATTTAATTTCTATGGTAAAACCAACTTCAGTTGATACGCTTGGCCTGAATTACCCGACTATCGCATTATTATACGTATACCCGTATATAGATACAATAGTGCATATATTTGGCGAGTCGAATAAAGAAGCTAGAAAAAGCATCCTGGAAGAAAAACAAGCTGAAAGATACCCTTATCTAAATAAATACTAAAAATAAAAGATATAATACCAGCCAAAAGTATAAATCAATATGAAAAAGAAATGAAAAGTAAATAGGCTCCATTTGCATGTCGCGTTCCAGCAACGACGTCGTCCCACAGCGTCCCCCTGATGTTGGGCGACAAAGACAAAATAGACTATTCGAAATTCACGGCCTCGACTCTACCAAGCGCGAAGCTCATACTTCCCGAGCAATTAACTGCAAAACCCTAATTGAATCTTCACCACGCGACTCATTAAACCCTACCTGCGAGAGAACTTTCGACAATCGATCACACTGCGCTTTTTCCGACTATCGCATTAGCCTAGCGCCTCGTCGACGGGTTGCGATTAGCAAATCGCGGTAAAAAAAGCGAGGTTAGGCCAAAGTGGAAATCCTTTAAGCCGCGTTTTCAAAGCATCGCGAAGTTCCCTTTTACCCATTTGGCAAACAACCCTCAACGAACCACAAGGCAATAGGGGGCTCTCGGGCCATGAAGAATCCTTTCCGAGACTAATGGTTTATATTAACCCCTGACTCTGACGGGGTTAAAACCCTTCCTTCCCCCTAGCGTACCCCACTAAGAATTATTATAGTCACGACCCGAGTTGCCGCTGGGTTTGGGCGTTCCGCGTTTCACTTTTACGATACCCAGTTCGCCAGGCGTTAAATAACGGAACAAGGTATATCAATGGCGTACTTGAGGAACGCGCTGAGGACGTCGGGAAGCGTCGTGTCGTCACTACCATGTACATATATACATAGGAACATGCACTGGTATTCTTAATCGCGATTTAATTACACGAAAGGCTACGGCTAACGGGAAGAACTTTTAAATTAGCCGCGACCGCAGTGATGCCAATCTACCGAAACCCGAGTCGCGAAACGCGGAACAACGAGACTGCTGAAAACAGTGAAGAAGAAAAAGAAGAATTTTAGTAGTGGAGAGCAAAAAAGTAGTGGAGAGCGAAAGAATTGCCAAGGGAGATAAGGTCTTAGCGAAAAAAAAAAAAGAAAAAAAAAAAGACTGGTCCCTTGAGAATTTAAGATAACTTTCCTGTGGGCCCTATGGACCTTTGAGCACGTGAGGCTCCGGTTCCCCATTCCGTCTTCTAGTTCATCGCGATGAACTTTTCGCTTCCCAATGAACAATGTCGATTTCTCAGGTGACATTATTTAAGCGTCCTTTTGCAATTGCTCAATATTATATTGCATGTATTAAAGACAGCCTCGCTTTCTTCACCATGCGTCTTATGTTTCTGTCCTCTTCTTCCCATATGGGACCTTTACTGTCATGGTCTCTAGAATGATCCGTTATACTAGGGACAAATAAACAGCTGAATACAACTCAGGCTCTTACCAACGTCAAAACACACTACGTAGTGATGGTAACAGTAGTGTTCTGTTATATCCTTCGTTGAAATTCGATCACTATAAATAGTCGAAGATCGCAAGTCGGGTAATGTCCGAAAGACATATATATGTATATACTTTAAATGCTATTACACAGAATGGCACTTTACCGGTAGCCAGATCGAGTACAGATTCCTCGTGTCCCTTGCTTATCCGATCTGAATCATACTTCGGAATACTATTGCTTGTTCTGCCCGGTAGGAACCAAAATGGACTCCAGCCAATGCTCTTGCACGATATCGCTTGGTAATATCAAATGCTACAACCGTATTACCATTTTGAGGTTGTATACGATTCATGAAAATGACCCACAATGTCTATAAGAACCCATTGTACCGTGAGATTCAATGTCATTAGTGAGATTATGTCACTCGACATAAGAACGTATATTCAATTAAACCTATGATTAATGAAGATTCGACAAAAAGAAAATGGCTAGAAAAATTTACTTGCCAATAAAGAATTTTAACTGATGACTGTCACTGCCAGATACACGGCCAAGACTTTAACGTCACCACGTGTCGATGACTTCGGCAGGCCACGACGTCTTGGCAGCCGTTAGTCACACGTCGCCCATTGCCGGTTTCCATGATCGAAGCCGCAGATTTAACATCTGACTTAATGATAAAGACGTCAGGCCATTCGTATTACTTGGGCTTGTTTGCCCATTGCGCAATGTCGTATTCACACGATTACCAAATAGGGGCGTCCACCTCTTGAACGTCTTACACATTCTTTTTTTTTTGTATCTACATCAAAACGATCCTCTCTCTTCCTCTTCGCGTAACCCAGCACGTCGACGTTCCTCTTCTTCGACGACGATGAATCATCGCGAGACTCGCGCAGAATTCCGTTGCGGGTAGTGAGAGAAGAAGAAAAAAGTAGTAGCAAATAAACTGAGACGCGAACGAGCGAGATGAAGAAAAATAATTAAAAAGGAGAAGGAGAGAAAAAAGGGGCAAGGCGCCTGTCCAAGTGCCAGAAAGACACTCGGGAGCGACCTTTTGGCTGAATGAGTTAATTAGGATCGGTACTCGTCGGCGCCGATGGTATAGAAGATCGACCGGTTTACAACTGGAGGATCTAAGAAGATGTAAAAACTCACTCGAGGCGCCAATCAAACGTTAACGAGAGCAAGAAATTCTATCGGCAATAACGATGACATCTGTCCGAGGTGAGAGTGAAGTGATCCAGCGGAAGAGAAAAAAAAAATATTTTTTTTGTAATAAAAAATTTTTAAAGTGCAAATACGATAAAGAGTACAGTGGCCTCAGTATGATCCAGGAACTTGAACCAAGTAGGCACTCGACGTTAATTAGCTACAGGGAAGATGCTGCGAATCATAATAGCATCGATCTCACTTGATGATCAAAGGCACGTGGTATTCAATAGATGAGCAGAATCATCAGGTCCCCCGTAATAAGAAAGTCATGATCATTTACTCATGGTTAATCTGACATGACTGTGCTTTAAGGGTGTGTACGATGCTCTCAAGATCCTCTCGTGACTATTTATTTTCGTCTGGTTCACATACATTTTCACTTTACCTACCCGGCCAAGTATCATGGCGGACAGGGCTTTTCCATTTGGCAGCCACCAGATGGTAGATGCGTCTTGCGTAAATTTTTCATCCGATAATTCAAAGTCGCGCGTCCCATCGCCATATATGGTGGCAAGTACGAAAACCCACGGTACGAAAGCAACTATCGAAAAAAAGAAAATGAAGAAAAGGAGTAAAAAAATCTTCAAAACGAATTTCTTGAGCAAAGAGGTTGCCAGTAATTCTTGAATCAATCGACTAAATGCTTACAAAGAATAAAGTGCACTTCGATGAAGGAAATGACGTAAGAGAATTTACGACCATGATAAAATTTCATGTGGAATTTAAAATTAGTAAAATTCAATAAAATAACTTACGACTCCTCGATCGTAGTAGTTGATGCTAACGGATAGTCAGACACATTTGTACATTCGTGTCATACGTATACATTGGATTCTACGTACTATAGGTGCACTTTCATGACGCGAATCGCGGTCGCGGCTGCCTGTCAAGATCAATAGTACTCTTGGCATTGGTTATGGGCAGTCGTCGTGTAGTTTCTAAGCCGCAGCAACATTTTTATTATCGTTTGGCACAATTCTATCGGATTACCACGACCTAAAGCTGCAGAAGATTTAGAAAGCCGTGTATTGCATTGCACGACAGAATCTTTCCAGATTCATCTTTCATCTTTATTTCTTGTTATTAGTCGCGATACTAAAAACTTGCAGATTCATTCAGATCTTATCGCTCGCCACGTGCAATAAGTCCAACTGAGAACCCCTGAGAGTCTCAGGCGTCAGGAAGACTCCAAATCGCAAGAGAGCGATGGACAAAACGGTAAAGAGTTCACGGCCACGTTTCACAGCTTGTCGTCCGGTCTCACTCCGTGTCTGGAATTAGGCTCACTTCGGGAGTTTATTATTCCCTCGAGGGAAGCGGCTGGACCCTTGAGGAAAGAAAAGAAAAAAAAAAAAAAAAAATTTAAGAACGAATTAAAACGACCAGTCCGAGTGGCAGTCGACATACCCGATGCAAAGAGTCGGAATGTCCACAAGGGTCACATATAGTACAGACATATGACTTGACATTCATTTCTTCTTTTTTTCTCTTCCTTCATTCCCTTTGCTCCCTTTAACTACCTTTATATATATGTATACATGTATATATATACCTTTGCCCAGATCCTCCAAGTAATTGTCGAATCAATTACATCTCAAAAATCATTACCGAAATGCTCCAGCGTCCTGACGCTCACGAGCAACGCCTCGATTCGTAAATCAGTGCGATAACATTTAATCGCATTCCTTTTCACAGCAATTCCTGATCTGAAATTAGCACCCGTGAAATATCACAGCGCAGTGTAAGAAGGACACGGTCGATGTACAAGAGTCGTAAGGGAAACAGTCGAGGAATATAAAAAGAGCGTGTAAAATGTCAGAAAACAAGAACCGCCTTTGATCCTATTCCATGTCCCAACCCCATCTACCCATCCCATGGCCACCCTCGTCCAAGGGTAGCAAGTAAACAGGATATAAAGGCCAAACATTAAAGTGAACGATACAGATTTCTCACCGTATTATTTTTCTTTTTCTTCTTCTTCTTCGTATTCTACCTCTATATGCTCTCTCCTTTTTTTTTACCCGGGGATTCCGATCCAAATGCGTATCAGAGGATTAAGCCTGGTCCGCTGGTATATACCGATCTGTTAATTCTTGATTGATAATGCGATGAAAATATTCACGTCAGGCACGTTCACTACTAGATCCCTCGTTACGAGTCGATACGCACGGACGGATGGACAGACGGACAGACCCGACGGATGGACAGGCGCACCACCAAACCCTCCATCACCGCAGCAGACAGCTGTAATTAAGGACTCCGATCACATACCGCACAAATTACCGATTCAATTAATACACCGAGCCCGCCTCGATCTCGGCTTCACCTCGTGCTTCGTCGCTCTCTGAATTTTTTTCATCGTTCGTTGCTTCTGCTTCTTATTGTACTTCAATTTTTTTTTAATTTGGTTGGTAACACTTTTTTTTTTCTCTACCCTCGACAGCTTCCGTTTAATTTCGGGTCCGACTTTCGATAGCTATGCGAAGGATGACTTTGAAATACGTATTATATTAATGCGCTGATCTACAGATTTGATCTCAATTTTTTTTTAAGGGACTTTTAGACACGTTACGCGTATATGGTGTCGTTAAATTGGTAGGGAATATATTAATTGAAGTAACTGATGCGAAAATTAAATGATAAGGTAAAGTCAAGCTTATAATACGAGGTTTGCTAATATCGCGAATTTACGGCTGACCTGGATAATTCTTCGACTAAGAAAACCGCAAGGTACACAAATGCGTTTTTAACGAAATGTTTAAACGTTGGCTACGGCTGGAAATACTTGTTTTTATTTTCATTCTCCCCTTATTCTCATTCCTTTTTCTTTTCGTATTATGCAATTTACCTTTGTTTCAAGTAAACGTCTGACTAGCAGGGAATTTATCTTTAATATTTTACTGCGTGTTATATCTATGTGACTACGCACGATATACGTCTTTATGCTTTGAGTTTTATCCACTTGTTATTCACCCACTAGATTACACAGTATTTCTCGCCTCGGTTTCTTCTTTTTTTTTATCTTGTATTCTCTCAACGAATAGTAGTGCACACGCTACTGGGTTACCCAGGACGAATATATCCACTTTACGGAACAGGGTGAAAGATTTGAAAAAACAGACTACTTGGGCAATCTCTCACTCTTGTTTATTTCATGGTTACCATGGTAACGTAGCAGCGCCGCTCGGTGCTAGCGTCAGTCTACAGAACTAATCAATCCACCTCGCATACTTTCTTAATGAACAAACTGGATTGAATGACTGTAATAGATCGAAGAATCAAGGAATAGATACTATATTGTGGCATAAATCTTGATACCAAGTAGGAATTAAATGATCGTATCCTATCGTATCGTTAATTCGATAAAGCCAATTAAACGCAATGGCGGTGGATTTTCATCGACGGTAGTGAAGGTATGAGAAACCCATAGAAATCCTGATAAATACTAAAATCGACTGGAGACCCGAGCAACGTAAGGTACCCAGGACGTATTTCGTCATGAGACCTCATTGTTCTCTACTTCGGTAAATGACCTAAGGGCGTGTTCTCAACGGTCCCGGCGTCGCGACGCTCGTCGCGCTAAAGACTCCTGTTAATTATGGACGAGTCGCTCGTTAGTCGTGACGACGTCGACACCATTTTTGTCGCAACCTCGATCGACGAGGTCGACGAAAGGGTGACGAATTGATATCTCGTTTAGAAATTATTTAACAGGAAGTCTAGGCCATAGGTATATATATACACATACATATATATATATATATATATATATATATATATATATATACACACACAAAGATGGGAAGAGTAATGATCATGGGAAATACTTATGATAAACGATAAACAGAAATGAGACATATAAAATCATTAATATCTTGAGTGATTTCGAATGTCTGACCGATGAAAATATAATGAGCACAGTAGATTTGGTCGTTAACTAAACCACACATATACAGCTTAACATACCTCATATAAAACTATATTAATTGCAACACACACATGTTCAACTTTTACATGGAAACTGAATAGAAAAACTTGATTCGACCACATTAATATTTTCTGCACATTTAAATCACCCTACGATGTCCTCACATTTAATCACCCTATGATGAAAATAATTAAACAAATTCATGATTTTGTCAATTTCAAATTTTCTACAGTAAAATTATATCTTGTCAACGCAACAGCGGCAACTTTCGTTACATAATTTTGTCACAATGCACATTTTTACAATCGATGAATTTTTGTATATCGACTGATTAATTTATTATAAAATTATTTAAATTCTCAAACATGACGCACTACGCGTTACGTATATTTATGTATCCTTGTTTCAACGAGTTATTTACATATCAACGCCATATATAGAGTGAAACGTATCGATGGAAAAAACGATAGATACTTGAATGGCTCCAGGCCCTTGGTCGAAGGCTTTATAAAGCATGGGAATTCGGACTCTCGTTAGATTTATTACACCCGATCAAAAGATGGAGACGAAAAAAAAATGGTATTCGCGAAAAAAACATAAGATTTTGTTAAAACAGCGAGAGATACGAGAGACGGATTTTCTACGTGGGTTTTAAGAAATTTACAAAAGACCAAACAAAATTCCTCCATTAGACTTATTTTCTAGCAATAACTTCCCAGTGACAACTGCGATCAGGAACGATACTGCTGTATTTCTATTTCGCAACTAGATATAAAATATCCTAAGCAGGTACTTGCGTACACGATAGAGTCTGATCGATAATCGATCACTACGAATACCGTTCAAGTGGTCCAGACGACGATTATGTGAATTCGCGAATATTTAGTGTGTACAGACTGCAAGTTGTATCAGTGCTATTAGAACTCAGCTTATCTAACTTGCATTCTACACGAGTAATAACTATAATATAGTCAGATTGAAAGAGAAGCATAAGCCATAGATTGTGTTTCGTTTTTTTCGGTGTTTCGATATTATCTGATCGATTGGTCGATTCCGACGATACTTAAATTCCTTAGTAATACGAAAATTCATATCTGTCGATAAAATATCTTTAAATTTGACAAACATCCATATATCGTTCATATGATTTTACGAAATTATTTAAAAAGTCACTCTCGCTCTTATAACTCACATATACAGATATACTATAACAATTTTGTACATTTATAAAAAACCGAATATCAATCTAATAATTAAATTAACATTAAAACACAAAATCCACGCTCATTATCTCAATTAAAGGGTTCCTTCGATATTAAATTTAAAAAATACTTTCTTGTCGCTAAGATACATTCCCAGCGCGTTAAATTGATCCTGCGAATCGCCCAGCGCCGACTAATTGCCACGTCGCAAGACCATGTAAACAGGATTGGGTTCGAGTGACACGAAAAACATTCCGGGTGTCGCAACGTAATATGTTTGAGTTTCCGTTTTCTTTCTTCCTTTTCTTACGCACCCTTACGAGCTACAAGAAACGTAAGAGGGGAGGAGCCTTTTTATTTTCACGAATAGTTCAGCACTTCAGGCTTCGTTTCTCAACAGAGTTCACTGTGATGGAGAATGAGTGGCGGAGGGGGGGAGGGAGGGGGGGAGAATTAGTCTTTAAATTCTCGTTGCGTGACAATACGATAATTTAAGGATGGACCGCAGGTTCCTGTTCTGAATCCGACCCTCGTCTGTTAATAGCAACAAGTTACTTTTGTCTGTCAGCAAGATAGACTCTACGTCTCTATATTTAACCGACCGAACCACTAGACACGAGGAAGCACAAAAGAAAGTAGAGTATAATGGCAGGGAAAGGAGTGCAAGAGAAACGCTCTGAAGAACTTTCTTGACTTCAAGAGAGTCGAGCGTGTAGAGGACCATTAAAAAGAGAGAAGGAGAGTAAGATGACCAGAGTTCACAGAAGTCATCTACCCTAACGATTGCACTTGAAATTCAATAAAAGAAAAAAAAATGAAAAGAATAGCTACTACCCACCCTTATTATCGTGCAGGAACATAAATTCCATAGTAGTCGAAATATTCTAGAACGAGTAACATAACCTCAAAGAAAAAAAAGAAAGCCAAACAAGAGAGGTGTTAACAGACATGGATTTCAGGTGGTTTCTAATTGGTGATAATTTTTCTAGTACTCTGACAACATACCAGGAACCATACCAACAGCTTCTGTATACCCAGAAGTTGAAAAAGAAAAGATAAAAATTACCTATCAGATTACTCTGACGTCGCTAATGCTTTCCGCCAGGATTTTTCGTATGCCTTTTATGTGTTCCTAAAAACTATCGGTGAAAATTGCGGAACGCGCGTTAAGTTTTAATATTTAACAGCTTCAAAGGATTATCCCTGTTTCCATTTTCGCGGTTAGGTATTATATTTTTAGTCGTCGGCTTATACGGCACTCACGCTCCTGTACCAAGAGAGGGGTTGGCTTCGGGTGCGCCTTTGGTAAATACAATTTATTATTATCACGGCAGACCGGAATACCCTGCGGATACAGGTTCCTTCAAAATCTACTTGCCGCTAAGGATAGGACGCTTATGTATCCTGACAGGCAGGGAGAGAAGAGGAGCGGAGTGAGAAGAAAAAAAATGAAGAAGAAGCATGAAAGTAGCTCGTCTTATCTTCATCCCTTACTTAAAAAGCATGAATGGCTTATCATTCTCAAAAACATCCCGTTGCTAACCCAGTTTGTGTTCCTTTTTACTTTACTTTTATTTTCCCACCCTTCAACCCTGGCCCCTCTTTATGGTTTTTTTTACACACGGACTGCATATACGAAAATGATGATGAAGCAGAAGAAATTATCTTGGATATTTACTGTGGTAATAAAGCCGCAGCACTGTCGACACAAGATAAAAGATCCGCTCCTTCCTGCACCAAGTGCATACAGTCGTGCCCGTACGATTTATACTGCAGCAGGGTACGTGGGACTTTGTGCACAGCGCGAACTTAACTGGCCAAGGTTTTTTTTTTTCTTTTTTTTCGTCGGTTAATATACACAAAATTTTACTTCCTCTTACACAATTAGGAGGTTGGGTCTTTTCTCTTTGAAGTTGCGACTGGCAGTTACGTTTCTTTGATTTGCTCTGAACAAAATTTTACTGGCAGACTATTAATCGTACGAGTTCGTCACTCTGTATGTTATCCTACTTTTGATAAAGTTTTGAACATATTTTTTTTTTTTTTTCCATATGAAAAATAATCCACTACTCTCTGCCCTTCGCGGCGTCATAATCCTATGGGAGTTACCGCTCTTTATTTTAATGTCTTTATGGGATCTTGATCGCTTTCCTATACTCGAGTACTGTCCCCGTAATAGCTTTACGAAATTACGATTGAGTGTACTAAATTTTGTAATGAGTGAATATCAATGAAATACGATGTATACGACTTGTTTAATATTTTAATACTGTAGTTATTATATTTGATAAATAACTCAAATATACACGATGTTCACATAGTAATAAAATTGCTCAATGAATACCTGGGAGTAAAGTCCTGAGCAAAAAAATTTGTTTTGGACAAATTCAAAATCGAAACATACAAAGTGACTATGGGTTCCTCGTGTAAATTTATAGCAGTAAAAAAAAATGATGAGTGTATTAAAAAAGTTTGATAAATCAATGAAAAAAATGTTACCTGCAGCAAAGACAGAAAGAAGCAACCCTACCGCAGCCAGGTGTCTCATCTTGGGAAAATTGTCCTTGTAAAAAAAATCACTGTAACACAAATGACAAAAACTACCAAAAACAAAGCGCGCACTGCGCTTCGCAGTACATTTTCCGCGCGGGACGCACGCGGATGTCTGAGCGCGATCAGGGGAATCCCCGTGATAAATAATTTCTGTGTTCTAAAATTTCGTAAGCGTTCACACCACTATGCAAATCCAATAAGATCTTGACGGGGGTGATGATCGGACTGGCCGGATCGTATTAGGTTTTCATTCAAAAAATCGTCTAGATCGGCGCGCACACGTGGCTAGGATCGAAAAATGATCACACAGGCAGGACGGCAATGCCGATATGAGTGAACCGGCTCGGCAGCAAGGCTGGCGCTTCGAGACTGAATCCGTGTATGTATCTCGGAGTCTGAGTTCTCAGCCCTACCAGAGTAGCAGAGACTATGCGGTAACGTATAGATGCTGTTTCTTCCACCATAAAGTCTATATATACGTTCTACGTTAGAAACTGGACCTAATATAATAAAATGGAAAAATAAAAATAAGCGTATGGTAGCGGTAGGAAAAATGTGGAAATATTTGAAAATTGTCTAATCCTTGGATACAGATTGATAGAAAATTTGAAAATAACACTGGAAAGCAAAATGGCGGCGGCGTAGCCTAAACGAGAGCTTTGACGGAATATACAAACTACAATGAATCGACGGTACACCGTGGTGCAAGGGATGAAATGATCCTGAAATGTAACTCAAAATCGATAAATATTGCACGGGGATGAAAAAAAAGTTTGGAATAAAAATTTTTTATTTTTATGGATACTACGATATCGTGGATGTACCTGTGCATCGTATAGATCAGGCTAACCGCTTCTACCTGAACCTATTTTCATTGTTCGCGAACCGATTTTATGGCTCCGTACCATATTTATACTAGGTTTCCCACCTTTTGCTGTTTGTTGACTCGTGGACTGGTTATGATTTGCGAAAATATTGTTACGGGATTATTTTTCATGGTAGCCATTTTTACGAGATTCACAACGCGCTGGGAATTTATCTCCTGCGGCTTCAGATTTATATCGGTTTATGGCACGTGTGACGTGACAGTATTGACGATGGTATCTACAGTCGACGCCATAAAATATATTTTGATATCTATACTACGATTAGATTGAATTTCCTATATTTTGGAATTTTATACTTTGAATTTATTTGCTTGCGAAACCTTGCAGAATTAACACTATAAATAATTGCGAGCAGTGACCCATACCTAATAGGGATATCATTAATGTACGTGATGTGGTTTTACTTAGTTTCGTTTAATTACCATACGTTATGTATTACTGGAAATATATATTGTATATTGTATACATCAGATTCCAATACTATTGTATATATATTACTTGTAATTAATTGTTGTACGATTTGCCATCTTTATGCAAACATACTGTGTTCAAGTGTGAGGGTGAGAAAAAGTATACTCCTATTCTCCTACCTTTTCCTTGTATGAACAATAAATGCTTGCTGTAATACAAATTATTAGAGCAGTATGTTCTTATATAAAACGAATGCGCCTGTAGGAAAGCAACCCGTTTTACTTACCGCGCTTCAAAAAATATATATACTGGTACGTTAATATACGTCTTTTTGAAGTTTTCACAGCTCTTCTATGCTGTTGTTGAAATTAAATATAAATTCTACTGCGTGTATTTATTAAAAGTTCAAGAACCCAAAACACTGGAATGCATTGATTTTATAATATAGCTACTGTTTGATCAGTTGCGTCTGAAAATTAAATGATTTTGTGAATTAATATTCTATTCGCAAAGACTGAACGTTATAAGGTCTCAGTTTTCTTAAATAACGTGAGATACGAATTAATTATTATATACGATTTCAATGGTGACGGCATCTATCTGATATAAAAGAAACTCATCTGTACCTAGATGCCTAGATAGCCTGCTGTGGATTAACTGTGGTAATTTGGACTGGTTTCAACCGTTGGTAAAGCAGAAGCTGGAACCACCGTAATGCTAGAACGTAAGATTCAGTGAGATTCGGCGCTGGTCTACGTTGTGGATTCACAATACTTTTACTACCTGTTGGCCTGCATTGGGCACCTCTCTGGATCTGTTGAAAGTAGAATATTTATTATTTACGGTGTATAGCGTTTCTGCGTAGAACCAAGTATCTTCCCGTTGAAGAAATAGCATTTCGTGTCGTTGTCGTTGTAATTGTTCTCTAGAAGAGATAAGGCCGAGCTTCTAGAACAGAAGATCTAGACTGATGTATTATGCAGTTCAATAATAACTATCAGAAGTATACAGGAAGGAACAGTCTACCAGTGAGTGGTGTTTCTAAGTGAGACAAGTGGTACTGGTCGCTTATAAGAATTAAAGAACGTCTGAAATAGGATTTGTAAGAAAGCAGAAGTACTAGATTCAAGGATTCATCATTTAAAGAGACGAATACTAACTTGGACGCAGCAACTAATACATGATTGGGAAAGTTCTTAATCAGAGATCCAATATTAACAGCAATTTATGCTAGACTTTGTTTAGATGTTGTGCATAGGTTTATACAAAAAGCTATAAATTTGACTCTGAGATTGTAATTCCCTTTTTTCATATCTATTCTGCTAGGAATATCATAGCCTTCGACCACAAAAGACTTAACTAATTGTAAAGGAAACTTGCACTCTATGAAAAAGTGAAATTATCGTACAAATGCAAGGTATACAATATGTCATATAAAACAATAATCAATAATTTAAAGGATTCAACATGTTTATCTCTTATAAACAATAACATAGGAGATGAGAATGTTAAATCTTTAGCTTCATCTCTTAAAGACACTCAGATTACTAAACTGACACTTAATAATAATAACATAGGAGATCAAGGTACAAAATACTTAGCTCAAGCTTTAAAATATACTCAAATTACTCATCTTGATCTTTGTAAAAATCATATAAGTACTGATGGGGCTCAGTACTTGAATCAGATACTAGATAATACTAAAATAAAGACTCTTCTTCTCTTCTTAATGATGCTATTTATTTGAATAAAACCTTTCAAAACACTCCCATCACTGATCTGTGTCTTGATAGACAAGAACTGGAAGCTGATGATGTTCCATATCTTGCTCAAGCATTCAAAGATATTAAAACTTTGACTCTGCAAATATGTTACAATCATATCATGTGCACCAATTGCATTAAATATTTAGTTTAAACATTTGCAGATAGTCAAATTGCTAAGTTAAATATTAATTCTGAAACAATAGGAATTACAGGTGCTAAATATTTTGCTGAGCTCTTAAAAGAGATTAAGATTGTTGATCTTGATTTTCGTTTGAATCACATAGGAGATGAAGGTGTTAAATATTTAGCACCAGTTTTAAAAAGCAATACCTTATCTTGTATCTTGGACTTGCCTGGAATGATATAAATGCTGATGGAGCTAAATATCTAACTCAAATCTTAAAGGACACTCAGATTACCTTTATAGATTAGTGTAATAATAGTATAGGAGTTGATGGTACCAAGTATCTAGCAAATTGCATAAAATACAGTCAGGTAACAGGTATTCACTTTCATGGAAATTTAATTGGATATGAAGGATATCAATATCTTGCAGATTTTATTGATGATACCAACATATCTTGGGTTAATTTGCATGGTAACAACGTAGAGGAAGAATTAGAAGGAACTAAACTTTGGCCATATAGCATACCAAGAAATAGTACTACTGTTGCATTTAAAGTACAAAACACATTTCAAGAATTAGTATCACTCAATCCTGTTACTAATGTGTTCGAATTGTTGGTCAGTATGCTTTTCTGATAAAAACTTTAGGAACGCAGCAAACAATGTAATCAATATTAAAGTTCAATTGGGCAGAAAATCAAGTAGAAAGGAATAATACGATAAAGTAGAAAGTACCACATAACTTGTTCCAATACTCGGAAATAATTTAATCAACCTTAAAACTTTATAACAGAATATCAAATATTTTAAAGTTCTTGATTCTCAGTTGTCCATAACGTCCTGAAAAGTAAAATTAGGAAATGTGCACACAAAGCCAACGTATAATATTAAACGAAACTTTTATTTGCAGAAGAGGCGCAATATAAATATCACAAGTTCAATTAGCTAAGTTTAAGTAAAAAAAATTTTCATGACTATCCAGACTGTTAATTTTTATTAAATCCTATCAATGATGAGATCAAATTATTCGGAATTAACATTTTCCACCCCTAAGTCGAAGAACTAAGTGAAGAGTTGATTCCTTTTGGATATTATAGTCTGAGAGAGTCCGGCCATCTTCAAGCTGCTTTCCAGCAAAAATTAATCGCTGCTGATCTGGAGGAATTCCCTCTTTGTCTTGAATTTTAGCCTTCACATTTTCTATCGTGTCAGATGCCTCAACTTCAAGGGTGATCGTCTTACCAGTTAACGTTTTAACAAAGATCTGCATTCCACCACGAAGCCTGAGTACCAAATGAAGAGTAGATTCCTTTTGAATATTGTAATCAGATAATGTTCGACCATCCTCGAGTTGTTTTCCAGCAAAAATTAACCTCTGCTGATCTGGTGGGATTCCTTCCTTATCTTGAATTTTGGCCTTTACATTTTCAATTGTGTCTGAGGCTTCAACTTCAAGGGTGATGGTCTTTCCTGTAAGAGTTTTGACGAAAATCTGCATTCCACCACGAAGACGAAGGACCAAATGAAGAGTGGATTCCTTCTGGATGTTGTAGTCAGACAAGGTACGACCATCTTCCAACTGTTTTCCTGCAAAGATCAACCTCTGCTGGTCTGGTGGGATTCCCTCTTTATCTTGAATCTTGGCTTTCACATTCTCAATGGTGTCTGAGGCTTCAACTTCGAGGGTGATGGTCTTTCCTGTCAGGGTCTTCACAAAAATCTGCATTCCACCACGGAGACGGAGTACCAGGTGAAGAGTGGATTCCTTCTGAATATTGTA
>JARQTG010000143.1:45701-130583 GCA_030142615.1 Syrista parreyssii | reverse complement strand
GTGTCGGAAGCCTCAACCTCGAGGGTGATGGTCTTTCCTGTAAGGGTCTTCACAAAAATCTGCATTCCACCACGGAGTCGGAGTACCAGGTGAAGAGTGGATTCCTTCTGAATATTGTAATCAGAAAGAGTGCGGCCGTCTTCAAGTTGCTTTCCAGCAAAGATCAATCTCTGCTGGTCTGGTGGGATTCCTTCTTTATCTTGAATCTTAGCTTTTACATTCTCAATGGTGTCGGAAGCCTCAACCTCGAGGGTGATGGTCTTTCCTGTAAGGGTCTTCACAAAAATCTGCATTCCACCACGGAGACGGAGTACCAGGTGAAGAGTGGATTCCTTCTGAATATTGTAATCAGAAAGAGTGCGGCCGTCTTCAAGCTGTTTTCCAGCAAAGATCAATCTCTGTTGATCTGGTGGGATGCCTTCCTTGTCTTGAATCTTAGCCTTGACGTTTTCAATGGTATCAGATGCCTCAACCTCAAGGGTGATGGTCTTCCCAGTCAAAGTTTTTACAAAAATCTGCATGATGATTTACTGTAAAAAAATATTTTTCATTAGCAATGATACAAGAAAATGCTAATACAAGCTTTAATGTCAACCTAACGGTTCTCGATCAATAACATTGCATTGACGTTCATAAAATGGCGGACGGCTGGTTATAGATATTACACATAAAAAGCCATTGTACTGGTATAAATTAATGCACAATAGGTATTCAAAAACGCTGAATTTTAAAATTTAGTAAACGTTATAACTAATCACTGTAAAATATAAGGATATGAGTTATTTAATTTAGCTGCTTATTCGTGGCATAGCGGCCGCCATTTTGATCAAAATGAACTACGTAGTTCACTCATTAATACAACATCCGATTTTTCCAGATGCAAAAAATACTTAATTTTATAGAAATATATAAAATCGTTATTCTCGTACATAAATAGAACGAAATTGTAAAAGTACAAGCTTGATAAACATGGAGAAAAATTGAATAATGTCTAGTCATTAATGGCGTCAAAAGGCGTTCACGCCCCAAGATAAAAGAAACCTACCACAATGTAAAAAAAACCGAAATCGATCATACAATTCTGTGAAAATACCAAATATTTTCTACCAGAAAAAAAAACAGATTGCAAAGAAAGTATACCATCGATATTTACCTTGTATATATATATGCAATGAAGTTTAAGAACGGATAATTGGTAAACTCTTTTAGTGTACACTTTTACGCTTTAGGAAACTCTTTGTAACTGATCCGAGACCCAAGCGTTCACTATTTATATACTGACGCTCCCACTGACTAAATCGAAGGGTGAAGACGAGACACTATTGGTTAGAAAGAACCGTGGTGAAATTTCATTGGATCACACCATTGACGTCACGACCTTCTGATTTTGTCGAATCTTATTGGTTTTTAGAACAAAGCGTAGTCTAGAATGTTCTTCTACGTAAATTTCGTCTACACAGAATTTGCAATATTGATGCTTGTTGATTTACCAAAATAGCGTACCTATCTTTTTACCAGGAATTTATCAATATCGTGTCTAAAGTATATATTGTATCAAACGTGTTTCCTTGAATCTCTTGTCGTGGAAGACTAGATGGCAGCACAATATTTTGCAAACAAAAGACAAATTAAGTTTATTTCATTCTATTCAACAATATTGCGATGCTGTAAATTGATACATCATGTTCAATCTTATCAGAAGCGATTTGTAATAACAATTAATCAAAACATATACATGTATGCAATTATGCGCTGTAAAATGCAATTGCCTTTGTGCTCTGGCATGATTACAATTGAAACCTGACAAGATTTTACATTTACGTGACACACAAATTTCGTATGAACTATATCATTATGCCTCTGTACAATAAATGACTTACAAATGTCTATCGTGATATTTGATGTGCCTCTCATTACGCGACTTTCAGTTAAAATTGTAAAGTCATGGCATTACTCATTACCCTGCAATGAGTCAAACATGGCTGATGCAACATGAAAAAGTGAAGCAAAATGTCCTGTTTCTCATTTTTAAGAGTTTTATTTTGGTAAGGTCTAATGGTAACTTTAATCCAGTTTCTGATACCCATAAATTTGTTAAAATTTGCTGGAATACCATACGTGTATATGCATCGGGTCAACAACTGAGTAGCGGTCAAGAATTATAAACTTTACCTTATTGATGAAAACATTCTACAACGAAATTTTTCGAAATCATCTGCTGAACACTATAGATATTCACCTTGTCACTTCTTCAAAGAATGCCACGTGTAAGAATTTTTGCTGTACGTACGTCTCAGTGGCCTTATATAAACGGATTTCCTTGAAATGAAAATTTGATTAGGCAATCTGCCAAACTAGACTGTTCACGCATATATTACGAACAAGTCGCAACACGCTGGAACGTAGACGTCATAAAAATAACTATGATCCCGATCATGCGAATTTCTAGTCATTCGAAATAAACAATACGACTGATAAATTCGTATCTCTATCATTAGAGACTGAATACTCGACAATGACTACGTAATCAGTACAGAGGTCACCCACTATTTTTGCACTCATTGCGCTACAAGGTCGCAATTAAGATTTGCAAATATCCACAAAGGCCATTTCATTAATAAAATATTTTTAACGCCATCACGAAATTTCTAGTGTGCAATAACGCCCACGAAGTCGTATACATAAAAAGAATGTTTATTCAATTATTATTTGATGACGTAATTATCTTGTTTACAATTCATTTTTCATTCTACAATGAGTAGATAGCGTTCTAGATAATATCTAGAATATTTAAAAAGTAAATGAGTAAATGTTAAACAACTGTTAGCAATATTGTTTGCTTATACTTTTGCATTAGGCGATTAACCCAAATATATTAGGTAAAAGTAGAAAAGTACCCACTTGTGTTTTTCCGTTTAGATATAAATTGTTTTCAAAGTACCGTAATAGTAGAACGGTAACCGTTAGACCAAGTACATCGAGCAATTGTAGAATAGAATAACAGTAACACATATGTATGTATCTAAACATCAATTTGATATGAATTTCGAACAGCGTGATATTGCGACGATAATAAACCTCGGAGTATTAATATTTTGATAAAGATACAGGTAAATCAACTTTATCAAAATATAGTCCTGCTATCTCGATACGCATAAATGGGATGTTGTTTCAAAATCTAATTTAATATCTTAAGTGTGATTAATGCGCAAAACTTTTATAAAAATAATTTCAGTCAATAATAAATACGCATTTGATCCATTTTGAGAAACCAAACACATTTATTGTTCTCGAGCGATTACATTTCAAATAGCAATACGAATGCAAAATTAAATAAAAATTAATTAAATCACGCTTCATATTCTTTTATAGTTCCTCTTCATATCACTTCTACGATTTTGTAATGGTTTCTTCAACTTTTTTTCTTTTATTAATGTACAGTTTGAAGTATTACATTAATAATTTACAACGTGTTTAATAGTAAGATTATAAATATTATCAGCGGATGAATAATGATTGAACAAAGGAATTAAATCTGTAAGATGGCATAATAGCGACATGTTTCGCAAAACTTAATGAAATAATTGCTTACATATTCATTTATATTTATATAAGTTTTAGATATATACGTACTTATCAATCAATGATATATACTTATATGCCTTCAATTCATGTTTCACATTGAAAATATGCGAGCACTAGTGAGTACAAACTGCGAAATTAGGAACCTCGAAACCGTTATAAATAAAGAGAATCATTTTCGAGTAATAAACAAATATTAAAATGAAACCGAGAATAAAATGTAAATTATACAAGTTAGAAATTTATTTAATTAACAAAAAAAAAAAGGATACATCACGTATTTCCGTTCGTCTCGAAACTCTTAAATCTTACCCTGAATTTCCTTCCAGTATAGCGTAAAGAATACAATGGAGATTCAGTTATCACTTAACGAAACTTTAATCAAATACAATTCACGTGGCCAATTGATTTATTACGCCAGTAATGCCATGCGTTTTATGCATGTATGCGTGTGTATAATCATAAGTCAATTGATTATCAGATACCAGTTTCTACATTAAACACATTTCATACGAAAATTAAATCAAATTTAAAGTAAAAAATATTATATAAAACAAGATCTATTGAAACTACCATTACTTTGAAACCATTTTTACTGACTATCGCAAATATTCAACTGTCATTGGGACTCAGGTCCATTATCAAAAATATACACGAAAAATGCAGGACAAGTGGTAATTGAATAAAAAATATACGTAGTTGCTCTCTTAGACATGTTCGGTTTATTCAATGATGGTTTCAAAATACAACAGCAGAGTCATACATTGGTTGCCAAATGATTTCTCAGTGAAATCAACAACAGCGCAGTTTTTGTTTCTTAAACGTTTCTCTTAAGTCATTTTGACATATTTGTTTTTTCAAAAACCACGAAATACGTCAGACTGATAGGAATCGTAAACACGTGCGATGAACCCACGTCGAACATTTAAAGCACCTAAATTCACAGTACGCCACTAACAAAACTACAAAATTTCTTAGCAATCTTCTACGTGGGTCAGCGCACGATCTATAAAACCTACGTTTAAACGGGATCGTTTAATTAATTTCCGGTGCTTGGTTCATTTCTGCATTTTCGTACGATTACACACACAACATACACATCAAGTCTCGATACAAACTACGTCTACGCTTAAATTGAAAACTTATAAATCAGTAATTCACGTTGCTTTGAAACTGGACATTCTCTCTCTCGATTCCAATGATCTGCCATGATTCATTTTATTCTCTTGAACCTTCATATCACTCATTGTGACTTTCTTTCTTTTTTTTTTTGGAACAGAGCTAAATATAGATAAATTCAAACTAACCAATCATCTGTCGTCTCGTTCAATGAAAGCCTAGTGCTGGTGAAGTTAATCGTACCAATTGCCTGTTCGTGCAGGATTTCTTAATGCCGGTAGATCCTGCACATTCAGTCGAACGCGTCATCCTAGGGATACGAGATGGATAGACAGACACACTGTACTACGCGATTCGAAAAAGCTGATTGGAGAAATCAATTAACATATATTCACATACGCAAGCCGTCCGATATGGACGACTTGTGTCCACTTCCTTTTTCTTTCTTTTTTATAAGGATACGATCAGAGAAACTACGCGCGTCACCTTGTTTATCTTTTCTTATCTGTTCCTATTGCAATCTTGACGTTGCTGCTTCTCGTTGTTATTTTCACGCGCTCTTCCCTACTCTGCTCCCAACTTTTCTCTCTGTCTCTGATTCTCCCTACAATTCTTCGACTCACCGACGCCTTTTTCTTTAAACAAGCAATTGACACAAGGGACAAATGTCTCTTAGAATTTATATAAATTATACTTAATCAGTAAAGTGAATGTTTTGGTGGATCTACTTGGCGTCCGTCTCCATCTTCATCTCCTCGGCCTTCTTGTCCTTTTTCGACGCCTCGCTGTCAGTACCCTCGCCATTGCTATTATCACGTCGTCGTTTTCGCGTAAAACGGCTACCCTTGTATTTCGGTGGCGGCAGCTGCTCCATACCCAGGACTTTGTGAATCTGCCGGAAGGCGACTAGTCTGAGAGCATGTTGCGCAGACGCAGTAATGTCTTCTCGCTGCTGGGCGCTCATGCTTCCTATCGCATCAACCGGCTCCTTCTCACAAGGATCCAGTAGACCTAAAGCACGTAACGATGATTAATATTTCACAGCTCTTTTGCGCGGTCACTCTTCACGAAAAAATAAGAAAAGATCAGTCTGCCAAAATCATCTTAGAAATAAAGCTACTACTGCTCAAGATACAAGAGAACAAAAAACTTGTTCTCAAGATCAGTGAAAAGCTTTGCAGTACTCTCAGTCTCGTCATCGGCTCATCATTTCATTCCATAGAAAATACCATCCGATTAAAATCCAACAAGAATTGTATTCTTACCTGGGCTACCTGGGAGGAGAATTCCACCAGCCACGCATTCCAAAAGTCGTCTCAGTGCTTCACCAGGACTCAGTGGACCACCAGCTGTGCTGATCACTTTCTCAGTGAGCAACTCCAAAGCCTGTTCAATGAAATCAATAATCCAGATTAATGCATTCTTAAAATATCAGACTGTTAATTCAGTCCAAATATAAATCTACTGACCCAAGGATTCAAAGGTCCCCACGTTGGCACTCGATTGCAGAGGTCGCGCATTATGCGAATCACCATTACACAGCTCTGGAGGGATGTTGCTCTAGCCTGCGAAAGAGGATTGAAAATTCAAAGCCGTGTAATTCTACGCTGTTGTAATAACCACTTATCCATTCGGAGTGACAATAAACCCTATACTAACTTTTGTTTGCTTTGTGTGGGCTTTAGCTATCCTCCCAGCCTCGTGTCCTATGCACCCTAACTATTGTTATAGCCCATATCAATATTACCGGGTGTTTATCGATCGTGCCTTGCAATCAGACAAACAAATGACCTGTCAGTGCATAACGAACACGTGATAAAAAAATATCTATCATGATAATCTTTGTCTATAGTCTATCCGGGACGATCATCATGATAAAAACACCCGGTATACTCATGACACAACTGTGTGTTTGTGCTTGTCTGTCTCGTAATGTTCAACAGTGCTCGCCACTAATTGAGTCCGTTTTATTGTTACCTTCTAAATTATATCTTTTAAATATCATTAAACCAAAGCGATGCGATTGCACTAAGTTTGGTCATTCTCTAAGACAGACCTAGAACAGACTCAGTATAGGCTACGGCGCGATAACTCTCGATCCAGAATAATCAATTGGCTTAATCGAAAAAACGGTTCCGATCGGTTTTAAATAAAATAAATAAAACTATATTCTCATCCGAGATATGAGACTTGTATTACGAGATATATTGCGTTTTACGAGCAGTCCCCTATTATTCTGGATGTTGCCGATCAGAGACATAGCAGACGTAAATACTACCGATGCTGAGAGCCGACATCGGGTTTTATTTACATACTGCTTAAGCTCCTTGCCCGATATAAACCATATCTGATCGCAATCTTGATGCAAGTTATTCCAATTCCTGGCAGTTAAGACATTCATCATACATCCAAATGATTATCGATAACTGTAAAGTCACTGTCGACGACAAAACATCCACACTGCCTCTTGTCTAGATTTGAATCTCTCTTGGACTTCTCTGAAGTTTCATAGAAGCTAAAACTTGGGAAACAAAATTGTTAAAGTAAAAGAGAACGTGTCTAGCTGACTTTACAAAGAACTTTACGATCCAATCAATAATGGTGGAGAACGCACGTCGACACGACGGAATAATCAAGCATCGAATGCGAGCAAACAAGCAACTTCAGGCTGATACATGCCACAACGGGATTGATAATCATAAAATAAAATTGTCACAAGGCTGGAAGTTCTAAGACTGCTCTTCTTATTCTTTTCTCTTTGTCGTATATATTAGAGAGACAGAAGGACAAAGTTGTACGCGTGACGCGGGTTAGAAGAGAGAATAAAACAGAAAATCTTTACGCGAATGAGTCTGCGAGTGAGCATAGAAACGAAACGAGCGTACGAACGAGCGATCTCGCCAAAGATTGGCGTTTAGACAATTTGAAACCTTTGAACTGAGAGTTGATTGATTCAAACCTGAAACCACTTGGCATGCCTGAGTGCAGCTAAAGCCTCCAAACACTTAGCCTTGGGAAGTACGTCTGGTGGGTCTGGTTTGGTCACGGCAGGCGTCGCCGGCGTCGTTTGTGGCTGTGCAGCTCCCTGTTGCTGTTGTCCAGCATTATCTGAGATTCCAACAAAGAAAGCACAACACGCTTAGACAACACTTAGAGTGTTTGATCATGCCCATAGCTTGGGAGTGTCCCTCTATTTCTTTTTTTTTTTATAATCTCATTTGCTTTTCTTTCTTTCGTTCTTTTTGTTCTTGTTGCTCTTGTACTATTTCATCTATTTATCTCTTTTATACGCATTCCAACAACTCAAGCGCAGGTTCGCTCGAGAGCGATAGAAAAAAAAAACCCGACAAAACATGTCATCGTACAAATAAAAGTAATTACGTTCGAATGTAGTACGCAGCGACGCGCGAAACTCTCTTATTCGTATTCGTCCTCCTTCTTCCCTGCGAAACGATCGAAGAATCTCGGATGAAATTTGATAGTGTTACCGACCCATCATTTATCGGAAGTAACACAATCAATCACGAGATCAAAATCGTAACCAGGGCCTCAAGATAACGCACGAGAGTATCGACACCATCGAGCTTACGGCACTCGACGATATTGTATAGAGGGTGTATTTCATTGTTTATGCATGATCAAAAAGTCCATAGTTTTAAGATTGCCTCAGCGTTGTTTTCGTATCCGAAAGCGTGTCCACGTTAAGCGTGATGACTCGAGTGGTTCTTCTTCGAAGGTGAATTCTCATTGGAAGATTGGACTTCCAGCGGCTTACGAATTTATGCGCGCACGTATAAAGTATTGACGAGTAAAGATAATAATGTACGGACTTTCCTATGAAATTAAAGATAATGAACGAAAGTGCCGTGTTAATCAAGAGAGAAAAATCATGCTCTAGTTTAACCTATTAATCACGTTTCTCTTGTGTTTAGTCACTTCCGGTTTGATTAATGCTATCCTTTCCGTCGAAGAACCTTCACGCGATACGACACCGATCAACGCTTTCACGCTCGTCTAAGCATTCTTTTGGAATAAAAGATTTCGTGGACACACTAAAAGTGCAGCTGTATCAAGAAGGAAGTTAACGTCATTATGCCTGCGAGCGTATGTACACATACTGGCAACCCCTGTTGTCCTTGGCTGCCACCGCGGCTTCCTGGTGCTTAAAAAAATTCACAGAAAATCTTCCAGGCCATGAAAAGAACAAACGAAATTAGAGAAATCGTTTGGGCGCTAGTAGCGAGGCAAAACTGTCGAGAAAATAAAAAATGTGCTTTTTCTACAGGCTGTCGTGAGATCCTTATACGCGTTATCCTTTTCTTGGCCGTCGTCATTAGTATTAAACGATTGAATCACCTGCTGGTGTTGGTGTCTTCGGCGTTTCGCGCATCAGTGGACTCGTTAACGTCACGCTTACAGTTACAGTTCCACCAGACACTGTCAGTGCCGCAGATTCCGGATGTTTCCCCACGTTGTAAGTGTCCTCTGGAGCGACACTCTTCAGCTGTGCAGGTAAAATCTCAGCCACTTTATTCAGCAGCGTTCTGAAATTTATATTTGCGAGTTCGTAATTTTCTTTTGAAAAAAATAAAATGCTGAACTTCAGACGACATCTACCTGGTTGGTTTTTCTGCGCACAGTACTACAAGACAAACGTGATTGTCTCCGGACAATAAGAGACCCTTGGCAAGATTCCCAACGCGCATCACACCGCGCAGTATTCTTGAATCTTCTTTTTCCTTCTGGAACGAAAATAGGTTTCCGTCGCTTCCGTCCTCCTTCTGCGGTGTGGTGGCCTTCTTCTTCTCTCCTTCCTCTTTCTTGACAATGTCTGTGTTAACTGGTGGTGTTGTTGTATTGCTAGTGGTAGTTGTGGTCGTGGTCGTAGGGGCAGCCAAGGGTGCGGCTGTAGTAGCAGCGGCAACTGGAGGTGTAGCAGTCACAGGAGGCGTTGCGTTTGGAGTTGCTGCAGGCAGTAGTTTCTTACCTGAAGCAAGATCGTCGCCTTGAGACGAGATGTATTTTACATCAAATTATGAAATATGTGAGGTTGACCCCTTCGTTGGCACGGAGAATTCAACTAAAAGTGCCCAAAATGACATGAATTTTTCTTTATTTTAACTGAAAATATGTATTAAGGGGTTTTTTGGCCCGCTGAATCCGAATTTGACATAAAAATTTGCAAATTAAAAATGGTTGACTCAAAATGACGGATTAAAAATTTTTTAAATTACAATACATTGATTTTCTTGATAATATGGTGGCTAAAAAAGTTTCTTGGGTCCCTGAATGCGAACTTAAAGTCTGAAATGCCAAATTGAAATTAACTAAAGATTTAAAAAAGGTTGTCATGGTGACAAACATTTTTAATACAACTCGAAAGGCATTCACGAAATGGAATTATATGTCTGGTGCCGTGTAGTATCTCAATTATTCTAATCGATGTACAGATAATAAAATATTATTCCATATCTGCCATTCTGGGTCAGCCATTTTGAATTTCGCAATTTTTACTTCAAATTCAGATGCAGCGACCTCAAAAAACCTTGAGTGCCACTTAGACTCTAAATCGGAGCAAGTTAAGACAAAAAAAAAGATGTGCGCACTACTGCGTCAATACCACACAGGGCACGTTTTGATTCCGCGCAGTATTGTCAATTCCAACGAAGGGGTTAAGCGGAAGCGGAGAATACTTACTAGTTTCGGCTAAAGTGTCTGAAACAAACTTCAGAGCTTTTTCAGTGTGTGAAACAATTTTCTGAACTGCCTGCAGTTCCTCTTCCTTGGGGTAAATCGTCGAATGATGAGCCAGAACGTGTTTGTCGTCGGAAGAATCCGGTCGTCTCTGAGGTCCAGGGAACATCATCATAGGTGGAGGCCCAGGGAATGGTCGTGGCATCGGAGGAGCACCTGGACCGCGTCCATAACGTCTATACCATTCATAATATTCACATTCCTCTTCGTATCGTCGCCTCTCTTCCCAATATATCATTTCCTCGTCCATCATTGGGCCCATAGGTCCCATGGGTCCCAATTGATTTATTTCTTCTCTACGTCTCATATATTCATCTCTCATTTGCTGTCTACGAAGCTTCTCCTCGAGCATTTTCCGCTGCTTCAGGCTTGGTTTCATGTCTACGACGAGATCCGGATTAACCTTCTTCTTGTAGGCGAATCTATGGCGTCTGCCCTTCATGTGCATATCCTTTGCATTAGGATCATTGAAGCGACATTCGCAAAGCTTACAATTAAAGCTTATGATTTTTCCATCCTCCGATTTGTTCTCTTCAATATACTCCTGTCCTACTGGCTGAATGTCTTTCTCATCGACCACGGCTTCCTCAACAGTGTCTTCAACAGCCGCTTCTTCCGTCTTGACTTCAGCTGGCTGACCTGTATTCACCGTGCCTAAATTACCAGCTGTGAATTCACAAAAGAAAAAAATTTGTGGGATGATCCTATCTTTACAGTAGAATTTGTGTAGGTGGACACGTTGTACTTACAGGCGACGAAGTTGATTTTTGGTGTTGCCGTGACTGTTGGTTTTTTAGCAGTCGCCGTTTTAACTGCCACGGCTGGTTTTGGATTGAGGACGGTCGGATCTGCACTAGGGATGGGTTTTCCAAGTTTGGTATGCAGTTTAACGACCTTCTGATGCTTGGCGCCTCTGATGTGCGCCGCGTAGGCATCGTTGCCGGTACAGGTTACATCGCAAAGTTCACAACGTAGAGAATTTCCGGCTCCACGAGCTGGCGGTTGCTGTGGCACCTTGAGGGACGCTTCCTTCTTCTTGTGTTTTTGACCTTCTAAGTGCTCGCGGTACGTTTGGGGACCGGCACAGCTGATCTTACAGACATCGCAATAGTGTAGCTGCTGAGGTTTCGGTGGCTGCTTCGGCCGCATCGGTTTCATTCCTCCACCGCCAGCTCCGAACCCCTTCCGTCCGTAGCCCTGCCAACCTCCAGTCTTCTGGTTAGTCGAATTGCTGTTTGCACTCTGTTGGGCTACATACATAGTCGCAGCGCTATAAAGCGCTGCGTCGTAGCCGGAATACGTTGTACTCGCCGTTTCTAGGGGAAATGAAATTGAAACCTCAAACTTGGGAGGAGTCGAATTTTTCAATTTACGAAACAACTTTACATTCGATTTCTCGTTAACTAATCATTGCAAGATCCACGCGAGCGAGAATGATAAACGTATCGCGAGCGCTCAATGAAAATCAAATAAATTGAGCGACTTTGGATTATTTCAGTATTTCTATTCAAACAAGTTTATCCAGAAGTGGAAGTGATATTTAATCAAGAGATCGGATTGCCGAATCATCATGCACGTGTGAGAGTAACGACCATCATCTTAGGAGACAAAATACTTGTATCCTTAAGATTCAGATCAGACAAACACACGGTCGGTCTCGTCATCGTCTCGTCATTTCTCGCTCTTCCACTTCTTCGACATATCAATCCGAAAATCAGAGGGTCAATTTCATATCGTCGGTTCGTTCGAAGGATAAAGTTCCTTTGAGAATGAACGTACGTAGTAACAAACAGTACTTGGCGTCAGCACAATAGCGAGCATATACACATCAAAGACACTTACTATTTGTCGCTGTAGAAGCAGTGGCTGCTGGTGTTGCTGGTGCTGTGTAGCCCGAAGAATAGGTAGCACTTTGCGTTGGATTGGACTGCTGGTAAACTGTACTCGAGGCTTGGTAAGTTTTAGCTTGTCCAGTGGTTGTGGCTTGTCTTGCAGTACCTGTATAGGCACTGGTCGTGCTGTAAGCAGGTTTCGCTGCCTGATAATGAGTCTCAGTAGTTGTGTATGTTGCGGCTGCTGCTGCAGGTTGTTGGTAATATGTTTTGGTAGCGTCGTAGGTGGCTGCAGGAGCAGCCCTCCCGTATCCGTAGTCGTATGTTTGCGCTACGGTACCCGGGTTCGCGGCTGGAGAATAGAAACGACGGTAAGTCCCTTGCAGTTGCGAGTCAGTAGATTGGAGTCCGTATGATGTAAGCACAACAGAAGATTTACCGGCGTATGTCGTCCCAGTTGCAGCTGCCGCTGCCGCTGCTTGATAAGTTTCGTATCCAGTGGCCGCGGCGGCAGCAGGCCGCTGCGTGTATGTGGCCGCTGTAGCCGCTGGTGTTACCGCGTATCCCGCTTGGCCGGTCTGATAGGCGGCTGCGCTGGTTGCCCTGTTTCCAAGAGAAGATGCAATAGAACGGAGTACTCGGCGTGGGAAAGGATATCGATAACAGTAAGAGGAAAAGAAGGACTCGAAGGGAAGCAGGACGAAAGTCGACGGCAAAGTTCGGCGTTTTCGTTAATGTATCAAGAGACGCTCGACGGACGCTTTAGCCAAATAGAGAAATGGCGGTCCGACCGGCAAGCTCGCGTGCACCGAACTTCTCCGTCGTCTATCGCCTGCGACGACACCGCTTCTCCTCGATTCATCCGCCACACTTAAAGCTAGCCACTTAACGCTATTGGTATTCAATCGAATTCGTACCCATATTGCGTTCCGCCGTGTGTAAACCCGAAATAATTGTTCTGAGCCATCCTTCCTCGCAGAGAATCCCGGAAAGAAGAACAATGGAGGAAGTCGTAGGGCGTGCCAGAAACTCGACAGAATGGCGGCGCTGAAACGGCTCCTATTGGCTTTTCTGTTAGAGCCAGACACTAGATTGGCAAAAACGCTGTGATCTCACTGGCTGCTTCCACAAGAGCCAAGGAGTACTCGTCGAATGCCGCCAACGAAACTCTCCACCTCGACGTTAATGTATGTGGAATCCGCAAGATATTCTACCGCGCGAAACTCGCAGGCGGCCAGGAAATATTCATGCTTCTAGGCGAATATTTATTCACTTACCGCAGGTCCCTTGTCACCTCTGGGCACCCGTGGCAACCATGTAGTTTACTATATAATAAAGTTTTCTTCAAGCTGTGAAGCGACCTGCAGCTAAGCTCTGGTCTGCGCGACGAAAGGCCAGTTTTAGACAATTCTGTGGCTCCTACGCACGCGTGTAAATTCCTTGCTTAAAGATTGTCTCTTCCATAACTGCCACGCAATTTTAGCGATGGACATCTTTCTCCTGTGATCATGACTATCGCTTACTCGTTCCGCCATAGTCTTTGTAATTTCTCAAGAAAACCATTCATTATAGATCCTTCCTTTGTAATAAGAATTTCTTTACTCTAAGAAATGTAATTTTCCAGAACTTCATATCTGATATTTCGTTAATTGTCACCTTTTTTTATAATGATTATAGATACGCCAGCTTCATTTAGATACATAATTGAACATCAAAAATTAGAATGCAATGTTCTTTTAATATACCTGCTATACTGCTATAATCGCATTCATCACTGATCCTGTTTAAGATTGAATATGAATTCATTGTTTTTATTAAAATATTTACATAAATATTATGCTCATTCGTGTTAACAATTATCCTATTTGCAATTGCAATATTTAGACATGATATGATTATGCATATGATATTCTGTTACATGCGATAATTGTGTACGATAGGCAGTGTAAAAGTGGTGTAAAATAAACATGGCGCTAGTATGGAATACGTCTAAAAAACATAGTGATCGTGAGAGGTACGTATTGCTTTAAAAAATAATTTTTTTTCTTCCATATCAAATTTGTGCATTCTTTTGGGTTGGCATAATTGTACAATTTTGCAAAGACTTAGATGTTAACAGTATTGTTCTCCATAACATCTGCTTTGTAACCTCATAGAGTGTTATTGGATGACAAAATTCCTTAGATTTTAATATTATTTAAGTATACTTAATGGAATTAATGTTGGAATAATATAGGTTTTTTTACTCCTTATAGGTGGGTGTGCATCTATCCAGTATATTTGAATAGTAAGAAGACATTAGCAGAAGGACGCAAGCTGACAAAGGATAAGTGTGTTGAGAATCCAACACATCAGGAAATCCGTGATGTCTTGCTAGCTGCGGGACTCAAGGTTGGAGTAGAAAACAAACTGCATCCGAAAGAGCGGAGCAAGGAATTACTATACAGAGGGAGGATTCGTGTACAATTGAAAAATGATGATGGCACTCCATTCCATAATGATTTTCCAACAAGAGATTCATTATTGGAACATCTAGGGACTACCATTCCAAAGCTTAAAACACGTCAGGGCAAGCAGAGTAGTAGCGAACAATCATCGCAGCCATCAACATCTTCATCCAAAAAAGGAAAAGGCAAAGGACGAAGATAAAGTATATTTAAAACATCTTGAAATACTAATATTTTGCTGCAACTTACATGATTTTCATTTATATCTCCAATTGCGATAAAAAAGTAATTTATAATGTAAACAATTAAATATATCTATTAAAATATGACTGGTGCTATTTTTGTAAAAAGACTCCACTTTAACACTGTTAAAATATATTTAATAATTGATGATTTTACATGTGAATACAATCCACGCATTTTTTCATATTTTACATATGATATATCATACAAATAAATAAATTACAGTTATAATTATATAGATTTACATATTGAAATATTATTTTGTGTTAGTTGAAGTGTTATTTCATGAACTGTCTCCTATCTCAGGCTTTGATGGTGAATCAATTTCTTTATCAGCATTTGATTTTTTTGAGGAATTTGCATTTGGAGCTGATACTATGTCCTTCAATTTTTTCGAAATGGCAGCACCTAATTTCGAATCCTTTAACGACTTTTTAAGCTTCTTTTCCGGGTTTTTGGATTTCTCGGGAGTCTCAGGATCGTTATTATCATCTGAGTTTGATTTTCCCACTGTAGGTGTTTGAGATTCGTCAGCCTTGTCAGGAGAAGCATTTTGATTTGATTGTCCAACAATCGAGCTCTGATCTGCGCAATAAGATCCCCCTGGTGGTGCCCCAACGAAAGAATTATACTGAGGAAAGTACCCAGGCATTGGTTGATTTTGGAAATTTGGGAATTCCAGTTGCGAATTTCTAGCTCCAAACTGAGGTATGTTTGACATATATGAAGGAATGCCAGCACTCAATTGTTGATTTTCAACTTCAAACTGAGGTGTGTTAGATGCGTATGAAGGAATACTAGCGCCTAATTGTGGATTTTGCATGAAGGAATGTCCTGTCATTTGATGCAATTCTCCTACATCCAAATTGCTATTTAGATTAGATGCAGTAAGCATACTATCAGATCCATGTGGATGGGATGATCCCAGACAGGTTGCTCCCAATGGTGCATTACCAGCCATATTTTGGTGAGCAGATCCAACCTAAGAAAAGATTTGTCAAATATAAACATACAGGAAGAGAAAGTGAATAAATATAGATTACCATGTTCGATTGATTCGGATTCTCATGACCAGCACCAACCATCTGTTGACTTAGCGAATAACCAGAAGTTGCCATGGGATTTGCTGTACCAATCATACCTAATCCTGGAATGTTACCCAGTCCTAATAGCATATTAGACATAGCCTGTAGATTGTGTGGATTAAGCATTGCAACACCAGCTTCTATCAGAGCATTTGGATTTGCTATTTGTCCCAACATGCCTGTAGGATTGCCCAAGGAATTTGCAAGAGGATTGCCCAAAGAATTTTCTGTCATTGGACCAACTGACCAAGGGTTTGCTGCACCTAGCATATTGTACTGAGGTACATTTCCAAACTGCATGTTTGAAGCTGCTACCGAAGGATTATTCATTGCTATTGACTGAACAGGATTTCCAGGGAAAGCAGATTGTTGAGTTTGAGATACTATAGGAGATGTTCCTGACGATTTGCTGAATTGTGAACCCACAACTGATCCTTGTCCAGGATTTGAATTTTGAAGTGAAGATTGTGCATTTTCAGATGCACTCATCAAATGACTATTTGTACCTATCTGATTGTAACTACCTTCTGCAGCATTATTAGCACCGATCAAAGAATTGCTTGCAAGTGCAAATGGTGAGACTGCAGCCAAAGCTCCACCATTCATAAAGTATCTAGCCACAAGATCTGCATCGGCTGTAATTAATAAGGAAAATAATCATGCATTAAACTGTAAAGAAAACTTAAACAATCAAATATTAGTAGTACCAGCACCAAAACGTCTTTTTGAAGCAAGTAAACAGCGTGCACGACGGTCACCACCCAGTTCATCACAGGAAACCAAATCCATTCCTAGTTCTCCTGCCTGTCTCCTCATTCTACTAACACAGTCAGCTCCTGTAATTATTAAATATCATGAAATTGTAATTATCCATCATTATATTCCATTCCAAATAAATACCTTTCTTATTATCATTATCGATTTGACATTCACAGTATCCATTTTCAAATGTGGCTGTTCCTTCGCAACCAGTGCATAATTCCATGCATGTAGCAGCATTATCGGCTCGCAGAACACCTCCAGATACTGAAGGGTTTTATTTATGTAAGAGTAATTATACATTAATTTTATAAATAAAATACTATTATTGTACTTACTGAGATATGGCAGTACACAAAGTAATGTACATGAATAAAGTCTCACGTTCATGTTTAACTAAATTTTCACTCCAGGTTGACTATCAAATTCTTACGAGCGGGAGGCCATGATTGCATCTTCGATTTATAGTTTTAGCATTAAGGAATTTGCTGACTGTTTATTAACATGCTTTTTGTTCGCGGCAAATTCCTTGGTGGTCTCAATCCATTTCATTTATGAATTGCACCACATCGAATCGCAATGTTTGAGCAATACTAAAATAATCGACACGATTATTCGACTGATGAATATTTTATGTGCATAAGTTAATGTATTTTGGAGCTTGTGATCAATTTTATTATTTGCCATTCCATACTCGTAATCTTTAAATTATTAAAATATTGTTATTTTGAAAAAAAAATCCTTCACCGTGACAATGTGATTATACATTGCCATGACCAGGATTCGAACCTGGGTTGCTACAGTCACAACATAGGGGCTTAAGCAAGGGATCGTCTTAAGACAATAATAAATGGAAATTAAAAACGATCATGGCTACAGAGGGATGTGAAGTCAATATTACAAATACGCATGTAATTTAATATTATTTTGAGAAAGTTTTATAATTGTACAACTCGGTATTTCTATAGTTTATACAAAGTCTTTTGTAAACATTAACGCGTTAAACAAAAGAAATCGAGAGATGGAATTATCTATTTTAATATGTAAAATATTTCAATAAATACCTTATTTTGTATAATAATTTTTTATTAATTATTATATGAATTAATGAAAAAATTAATAAATATCATTATTCCCTATGTAGCACACACGTCATAGATCATGATGATGTTCGTGGCAAAGTGACGAAGCTCAGATTCCCTAGATCGCCTCACATTCCTCATGCTCTCCTGATAGAATTCCCTCAATTATTGCTTTCGCAGCAAGTCAATGACGTTCACTACGAATTATACAATAAGAAAACTATCTTTTGCATTGCCAAGTAGTCGAGCACCAGAGTATCAGCCTAGAAAATTGACGAAGGCAGGTTCAAAACCATATGAATAGTTGAAAAACGTATTAATAATTTTTTTTCTCAAGGTGAATCAAGCCGTTACCTACGATGTCATAAAAGAAATTATCCCATAAATTATTAAACCTCATTATGAATACATTGATCTAAATTAATAGAAGAAAATACGCACACAAGTGAAAACAACTTCCATAACCTTCTGGTCTCCTGATCAAGATGGGCCGCTAGCGACCGCCGTCGCTACCGCGGCGTCGTGGTTAGCGTTGCGTTTTCCGTCCAAAAGCTGTTTCGCGGTTAAGCATCGTATTCCCGATGAATTCGCACAACCCCAGGTGCCTTCTTCGAGTGAATATCGTGTATCGAGAAGACCCCGGTAGTCGTAGCACACCTAGTGACACACCTATCCACGAAGTCGAAGCACTAAGGAGAAACGATTAACCCACATGCTATTTCTACTCTCCTAATACAAGGAGTCTCCGAGAGAGCCTACCCCAACGACATCAGTGAAATCGAGTCCACCACGTTTACAGGCGCTCTCTTTACGTGCCTGAATAGATTGCGGAAGTCAGGTAGTGACTAGTAAACTTGACGTTCGACTCAGAACGCCGCCATTGCTTTCCTCATTCGTAAGGATTGCCAACTGTGAGTCGCTATAATTATACTAGTCATTTCTGTTTCAAACGGAGAGCCAGAAGTATGGCCTAAGACGATACCAGATCCTGGATATGAGAATTCTCTACGTGTTCCAGGAGAAGGTCTCTCCTCTCTTATACCTACTCGACTTTATTCTCTCATTGCTGCTGATGCTGCTGCTACTGCTGATATCAACGTCACACCCTTGCTGTCTTCTATTCCCCTTGGTTTCGCCACTGGAGTTAACCTGGCTCTCGCGGAGGGACTTCATAAAAGTTTATACATAACGCGCTCCCGAGACAATCGGTTTCCCCTTGAGGAACTTCGCGAGCCATCTACTCTCCTGTTGCCCACGCTCGAATAATGCAAATTCACGGCACATGAGCGACGTGCCTAATTCGTGCTGTGATTACGAAGACTTCCTCTGGTTCCTGAAGATGTTCTCTAGGTCGTTCGAGGATTTGGTGTATGCTCTTTATCGTTTGGATATATGATTGAGAGTAAAAATTAACTAAGACTAAGGTTCATATTTAAATACACTGTTACAGGATGTTTAACTAGATATTTCTTGAATCGGATGTATACATTGATTTCTGATAATAAAAATCGACATCAGGTATTAATTTCTTAAGAGAGACTCAATGTCTACATTTTATATTAGCATAGAAATATACTTAGGTTATTGAGGCCATAGTCGGTCCGCGAGTTCGGTGTGTTTTCGTACAGTTTGCTTTCCATTATATCACGTAAATTTATATTAAAATAAGCAAATAAAATGTTTCAATAGAAAACCATGGATATGCATACGTAGTAATATCAATTCTATGCAAAGTCACGTATATTTTGCTAACAACTTCGATCTGTCAAAAAACAAACTATAGCCCTGAACTATACCTATAGCGTTCTTTTTTTATTCATTTTATTTTCATTAAATTCGTCATACTGTGTGCTCTTATGTTTGCCTGATACTAAGATCTCTAACGGCTAGGTCGGGGCTGCGAGTCATTGATTTAGAAAACACTCCTGGCAGTTTTATACTCGCCTAATACTGGTGTCAGTTCTTTAGCGACGGCGAAGACGACGACGAAGACGTTATTGCTTTCGGAACGGTCTTTCACGTTTATTTTAATACAGAGTACACTTGTATTTAATTTATATTATTTTATTAATTTATATGGATTTTTCAGTGATATAGTGTTAGATAGGTAAATGATTTAGCTAATGGAGTATAAGCATTCTTATGAATTACTCATTGACCTATATGAACGATGTCTGACTATAGTAGTGGTTATACATTTTTGTTGAAGAGTCAAAAATCTTTATTTATAAATGTCTGTTTCACTTGACGTGTAAAGTCTCCATTTCTCATTTTCCTGTCACGCACTTCTCGTAGTCTTTTGAGATCTTGTCAAACCTCTTGGCACAATCGTTCATGTATTTATGATCAATATCGTAAATCTGTCAAGAAGAATAGGATGGAGTAAATATTAAGAAGAAACAGCATCAAATCCCAACAGAAAAAGCGAAACCTTCTTTGTGAACGAGGTTTTGAGTTTCTTGTCTTCGAAAAGCATTTTTTCACCGGTTCTGAGATTGTTAAATACTTTAAGACGCAGGGGACCGAATTTCTTCTGAAATTTTTTCACATCATTGGCACAACTGCTTTCCAGCTGCTGAATCTCGTTGTGAATTTTTTGTTCATCCTGGCCAAGCTCGTCCACTCTTTTTGTAAATTTCTTTAAGTCTCCATAAGCACTTTCATAGTCTTTACGCATTTTTTGTTTAGTCTCATCGCAGATCTGTAAATAACGTTTTTGGGTAATAAGAATGTATTATTAATTAATTTTTATAATATATTCTAAATAAACCTTTGCAGTTCCTGCGGAAATTAAATCGGAGCATTCTGCTTTTGATGATGGAAATTTGTTAATTGTAGGTTCTATACGCGTCTTATTATTCTCTATCCACGTATCGACCTTAGCATCCAATTTCGTGTTATCATAATCCATGAGGAAAGTATCTTCGTCACGTATGTTATCAGCGACTCTGGCCATAACTTCAGAGCTCCAATGAAGAACGCGATCCTTTTCTTCTATAAGTTCTTCCCAAGTATCGGGCATTCGTCCCACTTGTTGACCCATGATGTCGACTTGAAGTTTTGAGGATAATAAAATGAAATATTCGTAATGGAGTCGACTATTTTTCAAGTATGATTTTCTAATGTAATGACCAAAAAATCCTTGAATACGATAAATCAAAAAATTGCTTATCAATCAAAAATCAAGATTTCGTAATAAATGTGAAAAATATTTGATACTGTTAATTTAGAGGCGATATTCCTGGAATTTCACGTTTATCTTAATGTTCTTGCCAAAATTTGTTTCCGAAAATTGTTATGACGATCTTGTTTGCGTATCGCTCTTGTTTTAATCGTCGTCGTTCATTAGTTTCTCGATGTTCTAATTTACACGTTACCATGACACATCTAAACTCCGTGACGGTAACCAACGACAATTCTATCTGTAACATCATTACCGACCAAGCAGATTTTGATTGTAAACTCTGACAATAAGGTAGAAATCTACTAGTGCGAGAATTCTTTACACAATGGCGCCATCTGTAGAAGAATGAAAATATTACTCACTTTTACACGAGTGATTTTGTCGCAACGGAATTAAACCAAATTACACTCTGAATGTCTGGATTACGTATCGAATATCATAATTATCATTAATCTCATTAACTGTTTTTGAAATTAAACAGTCCTCCATGAGATATAATAAAATTTAGAACACAGTACTTCCGTAATACCTTTAACTTTTAAAAATCCTACCGTATTACTCTTATTCGAAATTCCTACGTAGATCATGCTGAAAAACTAATTAGCACTAATTGGAACGGACATCCGTCCATCATCGAGACTCGAAGGATTGAATCGGTGCAAGTCCCTGACAGGATGTCAATTCAAAGCAATGTAATCTCCGTCAAATGCGACCAATAATCGGCTTATTGATTTCGACTCGGGATAGTTTAAAGCCTCATCCACACAACAGAATACCACACCAATAGCTATTTACGAGCATCATAGCTATAATACTATACACACTATTAATTTTATATCGAAAGCGTAAAAGCCTGCACGCGTACGTACTGTAACGTAATCGATAAAAAAGAAATCACGCGACTCGATAATGGTCTCTAGCTTGATTATTTTTATCCTATTTCACGAGCGAAACGAGATGCGAATTGATCGGCAATTTTGTTTTCATTAAACGAAATTAACACTGCCATTCCAAAGTGATCGGTAACTCTTCGGTACGGCCCAGTATTCTTTTTCCCCCGCTCCTCCCTACTCCACAATTCCACCAGCCAGTTCCAGTCAGTCTCCCGTTCGACGTGGCTGCAGCGGGTAAACAGAGAACTTTCACATAAACATGGAAGCCAGTCTGAGAATCTGAACGTTACCGGCAGGTCTGTTCCTGGCTTATCGATTACAATTTTCCCCAAGGGAAGCTTTACTGCTGCCTCTGTGTGTACGCTGCTTAACGACGGCCATGACCGCCACTGCTATCGCATCTGATGCCTCACTGACCACATCCTAGCCTACATTACGTACGAACTACACGTCTATAGGATCCTCTACCAATCCACTATACAAGAGCAGGTATAGTAAACCAACTAGTATCTACTAGCTAGGATCCCCATAGATATAAATAGTGTAGCAGAGTATAGTCACACAACATTCAAAACAATAGTATTAAAAAATTCCTATTTAAAGCACAAAGATTATATTTCTTCACAAAAACAATCTGCTCGTTGATACCTGTAAAACGATATTTGAATACGGTATTACTTAACGTGTAACTCGTTGACTTTTTCCTAGAGTAATTTTTATTTAAACGTCGCACCTCACCTTGTTGGCCGACGGTAAAAAGCAGGCTAGATTCACAAAATTTACTTCACACTTTTCTGCATAGACATACAACAAGTCCTGACAGTTGTTGGACGTACAAAACTTTGTTGACATCCACTTGCATGATTCTTGGAGCTTCCTCATCTGAAACGACCTATAGCATCGCAGCGTGTGCGCAATTTTACACGTCTCCACGTACGTACAGTACGTAGTACAGATATGTCCCGTCGTGGCGCTCCCTGCGAAATCTCCAACGTAGTAGCTAGCGCGACATCGCTTCATGGCTTTATTCGAGCGACAAATTGAACTAAAAATAATCTCTTTGCGTGCCACCTAACCGTGCATACTCGCGAAGGTGGCCGCCACCGAGTGGGAGCTCACACTCTTTGAAGTATATTGTACAACGAGTCACCGAGAGTTGCCTTGTGATATATACGTCTTTTTACTATACCCCATACATATAACCACAAGCCCCGTGAACCTTACCGCGACCTCTATGCTCTCTCTACCATACCGATAAACTACTGTCCCTTTGAATAAGTTACGAAGCTACCGTGTTATGGCGCTTCAAGTCTGCCATAACTTCCTGACACTATCAGGATTCCGTAACAATATTATAAACATTTTGACTTGACCTAACGTCCCTATCAAAATAGAACGCAATAGTACATATCTGAATGTACAAAAAATCTGGAGTTTAAGAAATCCTCTGGGCAGGAATACTCGTTGCCGCAATTTTGTATCAATGGGGTACATATTCTCGCTTATGACTCCCACGTAGCATAGTGCACACGAGCTACTTCAGGGTGATAACCTTCCGGTCGGTCAGTCAAACATACTGAAACGCAAACCGAAACTCGTGCCTAACTGGAGCCTATAAACTGTACGGGCCACCTGGCACAAAAGAGACGTCACTTCCGGTACCGTTTGCGTGCCCAACCAGAAAGAATTAACCGGATAACGTATGTATCGAAGCGTGCATCAAAGGCATCCACTCTGCCACTGCATCTTATTCAAATTTTCGTATATTTCGATCAAGTATTTTGGGTCTCTTGAAATCATTCGTCCGAGAAGTCAATTCCAATTTCTAATATCATCTCATGCACGATCTTATCAGACAGCCGGAAAAGGTCGATGGCCATTACGGGATATCAGAGATGGTGTATTATCTCCTTACTATCCATGCTTCATACTGCTTTTATTTTATCTTGGTATGTCTATGGCGATAGAGTGACTTGCTTTTGATTTGCTATACTGTAATAATGGAACGACTTCCATAACCTTCTGGTCTCCTGATCAAGATGGGCCGCTAGCGACCGCCGTCGCTACCGCGGCGTCGTGGTTAGCGTTGCGTTTTCCGTCCAAAAGCTGTTTCGCGGTTAAGCATCGTATTCCCGATGAATTCGCACAACCCCAGGTGCCTTCTTCGAGTGAATATCGTGTATCGAGAAGACCCCGGTAGTCGTAGCACACCTAGTGACACACCTATCCACGAAGTCGAAGCACTAAGGAGAAACGATTAACCCACATGCTATTTCTACTCTCCTAATACAAGGAGTCTCCGAGAGAGCCTACCCCAACGACATCAGTGAAATCGAGTCCACCACGTTTACATTATTACAATCATTCGTCCGAGAAGTCAATTCCAATTTCTAATATCATCTAATGCACGATCTTATCAGACAGCCGGAAAAGGTCGATTGCCATTACGGGATATCAGAGATGGTTTATTATCTCCTTACTATCGATGCTTCGTACTGCTTTTATTTTATCATGGTATGTCTATGGCGATAGAGTGACTTGCTTTTGATTTGCTATACTGTAATAATGGAACGACTCTATTTATAACTTTGAGTTTACTTTCTATCGTTGATTGTCATTTTTTAATCACGTGTCTCCTATTGCGAAATGGTACAGGGATATAGCGAAGGAAGTAAACATCTAATCAATCCTTGCTAATTGGATTCGGATAATGTTTTTCAGACGTCACGCTTAGCTGACTGTGATTCGATTCAATTAACCTTAAAATCCAATGGCGTCGGACGTTAGAGCCAACGGCTAATTCGAGGCTTGTATTAGAAAATCAATAAACCACGTCGAATTAATATACTCGCTTTCGTGGAAAATGTATGATTAAAAAGAAAAGATGAATTTTTATCGTACAATTGCAACGCATTGAAACTTTACTACGTGTACGAATGGATGCTTGGAAATATTATGTCGTCATGACTCTAGTTAATGCATCGACGGTACTTGGGAATTACGATGAAAATATATTTCTAGTTATTGGCTGACGCTTCGGGCGGTATTGAGGTTGGCGCAAATTTGATACAGTTAATGGGATCGTTAATGTATTAACATTAGGTACGTAATATCGTGTATGTTATTGTATCGATTTGTTAGTAAAATCGAATATTGCTAATCGTTTTAGCTAATCCGACAGGTAGGTCTATATTGTATCTGATAAATAATATAACGATGACAATATGTATTGCATATACAGTATACAGTATTGTATACAGATATATGGTCTGTATAGTTTGTATACAAATATATGTATACATATATACTATTGCGTGTAGGTAATTTGGCGCAGCTTCCGTTCCGATAGAAATTGCCCATCGAATGGACCATTAGAAATTGCAGCTTCCATTGGCCGGTGATTGAAAAGAGGGATGCGTAATCCTTTCCATCTTTCCAAAAAGAGTCGATCGACTTGATTTTTGTTTGACTCTTAGAATTCGTCAGGAACGTTCTACCTTGCTATATTTTCCGGATTTTTTACTCCCGGAAGCAGAGGTCGCCACTGTCTGTAACTGTGGGTTACCGTAGGTCTGGCAAGTCTCCATGATAAAATTTCACCTCCTCTCACTGTTCTCGGGGTAGCTAAGCCTGGTGCATTTGTTAGGCAAACCACGGTAATGGGTTTCCAGGTTTTGCTGAGAAGTTCGAGGTTTAGTTAGCGTAGTCGGGAGTCGAAGTGGCTACGAAACCACTAATCCCGTCTAATCCCACTAGTCATTTCGCGTGGGTAACTGTCAGAGTCGCGGTGAAAACAAACCAGGGGTGTCTCCTACATCGTCGCCCCCTGTCGCCAATATGCTCAACCGGTATAGGCTGGACGTTGAAAGTTGGGCTAAATCCCATTGGACTGCAGCCTAGTTTAAACTCTTCCAAAAACAGAATATAAGGACATTGGCCTCAGAGTCTGAGAATTTCCTGGACGAAAAGGGACTCCGGGTCGGCCATCTTTATTAGCGTACCAGTGAAGGGGTGTAGATTGGTACGTTGTTACACGACGAAAATAAGCCGTCATCATCCCTAGGTTGAAACGGGGGCTCTTGGAAATGTTGAAAATCGCGATCCCGCCGACCTTCGACCTCGTCTGCACGAGACGAGTGCATCGACTCGCAGGCAATGCGCGACTGAAAGACCGAAAGGAAGACTCCGGGTTATTTTAGATTCGCCGAGGCATTGTGAGTGCGTCCCTATTTGGCGAAGATGCTCGGAGTCTAATAAAAGCATCTCCCTCTGGTCCAGTGGCCACACTCTTTGCCTCCCAATCCATCTCAATCTCATCTATTCGATTTCAGACCCGCGCTGGATCTCTACAGACACACATGATCACAATACGACCCTGACCTGGTTATCTCAGATGAGATACCCGAGACATCTTTCGAGTCTGCCCATAAAGATTTTTTCATCTCGACTCTTTCTTATATCGGCGGGACAGCACTGAGATGACCGTATAGGCACGCAGGCAGCATCTTTAATTCGCTTCCTATGGACCAAGATGTCCGCTTAGTGGCTGGCTGCCAAGCAGACACAATCCATACTATAAATACAGGCACCACTGTCCCTATCCTGTCCCATCCCGTACCATTCCATTCCATCTCGTTCCGTTCCGTTCCGTTTTGCACGGCTACCCCGTGCCGAGTACATTTGCTTCTTTGCCAGAGAAAACTCTTCTACGACTGTCCCGACGACATTGGCCAACCACTTGGTCAGTCTTAATAATTATCTCCATTTGACTTCTAGCCTTCTGACGCCTAATCGATCTTACATCGATACGCTATCTTACCTCTCGTTAATATCGATCAACTGTCTACGTATTCTCTACCAGGATAACTATTAGTCCTCCCGAGACGAGGAAACTTTCCTTGAAATCTCCGTACTCGTTAGTAACTGGAGCACAACGTATGCCGTTACTAATCAGGGTACTACCTCGTTTATATCTATATATGTCCCTAGATCCAGTAGACGTGAAATCCCTAGATATACCTACCTGTTACGGTAAGTAAAACCTTGTACTGCGATTCGTGACACCGACTCTCGTTTCAGAGTGGGGATCTTCCTCGACAGTCTCGACCTGGGTGAAATCAGTCGTTTAACTTGACACGAGTACAAAGCAATAGGGGTAGGTAGACTGCTCAGCGAAGGAGAAAGGGGGTTGAGGTGAGTGGGTGGGTGGGTAGCTGGATGGGTGGCTGGCTGAAGAGTGGATCGACTAGTATTGAGAGCAAGAGTTATATATATATATATATATATATATAACTGTGTGTATATATAGAGTACTATTGGCAAAGGGAACATTTATTGGACGTTATTAAATATAATGCCGCCAGGCGTACTTCCCTTTTCTGAAAACTTTCTCGATAACTTCATAATTCTCTAAAAGGATCTTTCCTACAGGACTTTAAGCTGTCTTGTCTCCGCCGGGGTGTCTTGCCTCTTTTACCGACACCTGCCCACTCAGGGCTTATGGATTTTGGGGGATGGCTGTCGCGATGACGAAGATGCTGATGGTAAGACTGAATGCTTGTCTGAATAAATCTGTGCAAGTGAGACTAAGTTGGTTCAGTGTATTGAAAAATCTGGTTATTATTTTTGCTTGTTTTACGGATAATAGTCTTTTCTGATAGTTTAGCTGTCTACGGCTTAATGGCTTCGCTGAACCTTAATGCCAATAGCGCCATGCCGATAGAATGAAAATCGTGATACCGGGAATGGGATGCTGTGTACTGTGTTAATAAATGACAATGGACCTGCTGGAATGACGTCAATTAACAGTAACTATCTGACAGAGAAAATATCCCTAGACTCGAGACTAACGAAGCGTCTAGTAATATCTGTATTTAGGTTAGTCACTTGTGTCTAATTGTAACTAGAAGAATTTTACTGTATTTCTCTTGCACAGGGAACTTTTATGATTGTCATGCATATTTGTACTAGTGAAACAGCCTGTAGTCAATTCCCTATGGTTTACAGGGCTGTTCATCTCGAGTGTGCTAAGAGCTATGGCGTGTATCTCTAATGGTAGACTCGACGAGTCGTATTTACCCGAAAATTCAATTACAATGCAAATGTTTTTGTTGAATTTCGAATTTGGATTTTTTTGCCTTTTTTAAGCTTTATGCATTTTTTCTCCATATTTCAAATCCAGTCTGACATCTTATTGCGAAATTTTTACGTATTCTCTTATCAGTAGTACATATTATTAAACTTTTTATTCCATATCACGTAACTCCGGCAGTCTTGGAACACCCTGTATATTGTATAATAGTCTTTCTCTATGTCACGCATAGAGAAAAATCTAAGTCTTAAATGTTGGTATTGCTTTACGATACCCAATTAGTCAAATATTCTTGTCTACGACAGCTACTGGTGTCCCCGGAGAACGTTGACTCGGCGCTAAACGTTCAAATGAAGCTGGGGCAACATCCCCTTAAATAAATTCACACCCGTTGAATCCGAATTCACGCGTTACGAATATATTTCGTAGTTTAATCGATTTTCTGCCCTGTTGTGCGACAATTCAACTTGGTTTCGCGTTGGTCGATTATTTCTAAGGCCAATATCGAGTATCGAGGTTTGATAAGATATCCTGAAATATGACGTCGACGATATAGGCTTTCGTATCACTGCTACTATCATAGTGTAATTAATGAACAGGGACTTAGTTAATTAATCAACTTGCCAATCGCGTTCGTTCCTATCGACTTCCTATAGGCATCGCGACGATAGGCAACGTATTAGAATAATTGGATGGCAGCCATGATCCTTCCGAAGTACAGTGCTACACGATCAAAAGTCATGACAGTGATAACGATGGCACTGATAAGGAAAATAATGGTAATTAGGAAAACGGCAAACTTTCCCCATAGAGATAATTGACTTCACCGAATAGCTGCGTCGAGAATTGCGCAAAATCATGAAGTTTATTCGCGACAGTAGGAAATTTGAAGGAACATTGTCGAGGGGATAGCTAGGGGTAAGGGAGGTAGAGGGATAAGGGATGAAAGGCTCCCTTGCAAAATACGCCGTTTCATCCCCTTTTTTGGGTTCGGTTGGCTGCCAACTTGTTCGCACAGCCGGCTCCAAATAATAATAACAACACGTAATAATCATAATAGGCTTTTGGATCAGAGGGATGCTGCGAATTTTGGGTGGATCTTCTTGACGTTGCAGTCTCCAGATAATATTATCCCGAGGTATTTCCATTTTATTTTTTTTTGCCTCTACATTTTTTTTACCAATCTGATATAGGGGGTGCAAAATTTGGCCAGCCCTTATTACCTGGTAGGGGGATACTCCTGCAAATTTATAAGACGTTTTTCCCGGCGGTCATATCGAGGGAATTCACCCTCGTGGGGAAGGGTGGCGGGGGCCAATGGCATGCTAACCACGTCGTGGTCGAAAATTTAATGCCTCGCTAAATGAAACCCTCGATGATGAACGCCGCACACCCCACTACGTCGTAAGGCGTTACACTATTAGGCTCTTACGTTAAAGTCTGGCGAGGGTTTGGCAAGCCGGTAAAAATGAAAATTACTCAAGCCACCCTTAATTTTTACGGTTATAGAAAATTAGGTGTTTATTGTACAAGCATTTGGTAGAAAATCGTGTAGACGTTAAAATCAAAAGGCAAATTACCCCTGGCAGGTAATACTAAAAACTATACGTTATTGGGTTAATTTTCATTATTATTCACTGAAATATTTGACATTTTAATCGAGGGTAGTTTGATCGGTGAAAAACCTCTGAGGTATTTTTTTCTTACGTAATTTCACAGGCTTATACGTAACTGACGAGGTCGTGGGGTCGTCAGGTCGCGGGGGATGATTTGGCAATAAGGCTGAGTTGTGCGACTCTAGACTGTGAAATTTACTCCCCCATGAACTCCACCCGTGGGTGAAGTCAAGAGGCGTGGAATAGTAGCCTCGGTGCTTTTCCTCTCCGCCATTACGAATCCTGGGTAATAATAACTCGCACAGTTACAACCCTAGTGCAGGGGGTGGCAATAGAAATTCCGAGCGTTAATTTTTTTCCTCCTATGGAAATTAAGTCCTTCGCTTTACGTGATATTCTCAAATTAATATATATCTATATACAATAGACATATATACAGGGTGACCAAAAATATGCTTTAAAAGGACTTTATTTCCCCCAGTGGATTTTCGGTTGTTTTTTTTCTAACCGTTTTTTTTATATCTTTTTTATCGGGGATAAGCGACGTGCATCGTCCGCAAGCTTGCTGGTAACGAGGGCAGAGGTCGCGGTCGGCGGTCGGCCTTTTAAAATGCAATTTCAACTGTTCTGCGTTGCACCTGCAGGAAGCAGCGAGAGTATTTCCCAGAGGAAGCTCAGATTGAAGATTACGATGCAGTTATCTTCCATTAATTCACCCGCGGGTTCAGGTTCCAGGTTATCCCGTTAGAACGTCCACCTCCCACTTGCTATGTAGCTCTTCATTCCGGACTATCCCACGGGAACCATCCGTGCTCGTTAAATCGTCAGCGCCGCTCTATTGTACAGCGGGAACCAATTTTTCGATTAAATCAAAAAGCATTGCGATACGCTCGTATTTTCGTTCTCATAAAAACATTCGCAGACTCTCGAAAATTCCTCGTTACTCTACGCGTCCTGACAATTGGCAGCCTCGAAATTGGACGTATAGATTCGCTGTGCAAAATAGATGCGTGGAATTTACAATATCGTCAATTTTCAGCTCCAGAGTGTCTATGGGGAGCAACAAAGGAAAATAAAAAAAAAATCTACAAAAACTTCCCCATCAATTCCCTCTCACGCAAAAGACCTCCGGGATTACTAAACTTTAAAAGAGATTACCGCAAGGATCCTAGTAAATCCCTATAAAGGTCGAATCAGTGTTGTTTTAATGAAATTTTCATTTAATACCGCAGCGGTAAACTTGAATCTCTATCACGATCAAATATTTTAAAGATACTTAAACTTAAAGTCACGTATCGTATGTAACGACAGTAATCATACAAGAGCATACACTCGCTCGTATAGCAAGATGGCAATGGCTATTAAAGTGCCAAGCGTGCAGTCAAAGTCCCAGTTGGCCGAGGGTGATCTCGATTTATAAAGGCGCGCCTATTGGCTGCGATTGTCGCTTTGGCACGCAATCCAAAATAATGTCCCCGCTCCAAGTTCTCCTTCGAATCTTCTCTAACTCACTCACTCACTCACTCACCGATCCCCTCTGACCCTCACTGTCGCACTAGATCCTCTATTGTATTTATCATACGTTTTTTCTCTTGTCGCTCTCTCTAAACTTAGCTTTTCTTTAATGACGCGTCGTAGCGCTACCTACCTTCCTTCCTACCTACCTAACTAACGTACTAACTAGTACCTATCTACTCTCTTCGCGATCGGACACTCGTGTGTACGCGCCCTAAAAGATCTCCTCGTACCAACCCCTTCTCAAGCTTTTCTCTCATACGTCTACCAGTCCTCTCACCGTCGCCAACCCTTTCTCCTTCGTCCCCTTTCTCACCCGCCTCGTTGTAAACCTTTCCGTCGCGTCACCTCTCATGCACAACAACCTCCGGCCATTGCACGGCGTCTGCTAGTGTCTGTGGGTAAAAACGGATTCACAAAGCTTAAAGGCATTCGCAAACGGCGACTAAGAACGTCAACAAAGGACAGACCTTTTCTCAACCGTCGCTTCGCCTTCTCGTATACCTGCGCCACTACCTGGGCCTCTAGTCTAGTCTAGTTTACTGGCGGCTTGTTGACCGAGTGTCTTCAAGCTGGAGCTGGCAAAGAGGACTTTCGACTTACGGGGGTGAGTTTTTTACGGATTTTTATAAACTTGAAAAATTCGATATTTTCAATGTCACTTTAATCCCGTCTCATTATCGCCTCTTCCTTTCACTTATTATTGGAGCAGTCAATCTTATGGCGTTTTATTGTCCAATCTCTGTTTCAGTATTTACATTTTTATTGTTTCTTATATTTCCATTGTGGGTATTATTTATTGTATTGCGTGTAAAGCAAGATGGCTTCGTTCCTTTGTCCCATGTCGGTACTGTGTAGATTTTTCTAAATATAACTTTGTGCCATGTTATATATTGATTTGTATATCTATATATATATGCTCTCTGAACACTTTATCGTATTTCAATGATATCCTTTGTCTATTCGAGTAGATCTTTGTGCTGCAAAGGATTTCCGACGGTACGCTTATAACGTTCATTCTGTTTGTGACGTATGCTCCTGTCAAATGGTTATGGCCGAAGCTACAGTTAAACCATTTGGGTAGTTTCTATATCGCAGGTAGTACCAAGTAATCCAAACGCTAAATCCCGTGTGAAGATATTTCAAATACTCAGATTATCGCTAAATCCCCATGATAGTTGGATTTCTTATTCGTCTTCGTGAACGAAAGACAGACAATCATTGTTCTTCTCTTGATCTTTTCTTCCTCTCTCTCTCTCTATCATTTATTCACTCTGACTCTTTCTGCTTTTTCTAACGTATCGCAACAACCTTCTAGCCCGACAAGTAACACCGAGGATTTCAATAAATTCATACCCTATCCACAATCCTTAACACGTGAAACTCCCATAGGAGAAGACTCTGATTCCACGTGTACATATATCCGACATCCAATGACAGAGCAACTGTCAGAATTTTAAGTTCAGACTTCATCCCCTAAAATTTTTATGAAATTTTCCAACGCGATTTCCGGCGCAAAAATAGAGTATCGACATTCTAGCCCTTTAGACACATGTATCCGTTTGTCTGATTCCAAAAATAATTATTACCCTCGACCATCCACGGTGTAAATGCAATCGTAGATACAGTTTTAACTTTTTTGCCATTAACTATGTGGATGATGCATTTAATAATTAACTCACTGAATACATCGTGGCGGATGGCTCGAAGGCTTGGGAAGTTGCATTGACGAGGGGCGGGAGGGAGACTGAGGGGTGAAAAGTGACGGAAGGGCGAGCACGATGGTATGAGGGTATAACCGTGAGGACCAGAAGGGTAAGAGCCAGGGAATCTCATCCCCTAGAATTCTCCGAGGGACGTAGGAAAGGGAAGTAGCGCTTGGGGTAGGTAGGAAGGCTGGCAGCCAGAATGGCTCTTGCGGATGCTGCGCGGCGATCAATACCCCACGTGATGCCACGCGTCACATCTCTCTACAATGTTGGCAGCCTGCTGTTCTCAGAACCCTCGACATTGAAACGGTCCCGGTGACAAGAAGAAATGATACAGCCACAGCATCCATGAAAGATAGGAAAACGTATATAGAAATACAAGACGATATAGGGAAGTTGTATGTATATATATATATATATGCACATATAAAAAAAAATATATATATATATACGCACTATAAGGGATGACAGGTTTAGGGTAGATATTCACGACGGTATTAATCTGTGAAATTATAAAAGCAGCCGATAAGCCTTCCGTATACTTGAATGATCCGAAGTAACCAGATCCTATATGCATATGATAAAATGATCAATCACTAGATAAATATAAGAAACGTACAAAATCTCATGCCTATCGATCATATTAAAGAAGTCATTCCAGTTCGACGACTCCCATTAGATATACGTATGACTATATCTCTGGGTACTAATGGTACTTCCGGTTGGTTCGGAGATGTCTGCCTATTGTCACGGTACGCTTCGGATTATCAAAGGATCGTGTTCGAGTCAATTTTTTTAAGAACTCCCTATATCTTATGTGACCTGATAAACGCATATGGTTTTCCGCATGGAACGGCCGCAAACTTTCTTGGTCTCCGCCTCGAATTTCCAAGCACATTATACTCTGCCCCTCGAGGCCGGAACTTGCACGTCTCCGTATGGCTTCAAGCATGTGAATATCGATCTATCTATCTTCCACCTGTCTATATATATATATATATATCAAATAGAATGGCTTTTCGTATTCACCCTATTAATTCCTAAAGCCTTTGACTCAATAATTCTAATATAAATAAATATATATATGTATGTATGTATGTATGCATCTGTTCAGAATTTCATTTTCCTTGCACATTTTCATCTGATCGATTGATCGTCTCATCTGGAATTTTGGGATAGACACTCTTTGTCAGTAAGACAGTACAATATCAGATTACCGCTTCTTAAAGATATAAGGTATAATTGTAAAAAATTAACTGTATTCGCTATAACTATGGGATAAATTCGCTTGTTATATATACGTATATCGGCAGTGTCTTTTTACGGTGTGTACGTGCCATAAGAGTTGGTAGCTTAATATGGTACATGGATGAGCTACTTGGATAGCCTAACCGTTCGATGTAAGCGAATAGACTCGCCAGCATATCGATAACTCTACTTATACGCAATACATAGGGGCCACAGAGGAGGGATGGGGGTTCGACGTTGTCACGAAACTTTTCCGATAAAATTTAATTTACGTGAACTGCGAGTTGTTAGCATCACCAGGCATACGGCTGCCTTTGGGTTATACATACGTGTCTCCCATAGCGAATAGAGGAGGTCGCTGAGGTAGAAAAGTGTCAGGCGATACGTATAGTCGACGCGAGGGAGTCGATGAGAGGGACCTGTCACCCTGGAGTTCAGGGGTTAAATATTCATTTGAGATTGCCCGAAGGGATTTGCAATTTTTGCGTCCCAACTATTATCGCTGTCTCTCACCTTGTTTCTCTTTTTATATAATAAATTTATCCGCATACTTTTAAGGTCGGTCAGCCATTTTTCAATTGTCGTCTGCTCTTCTTCATATACGTTTTCTCGGTACGCGCCTGAATAAGTGTTTACGCGAAATTATCTAACCGTGAAAATAGCTTCGACTTTACTAGTCGGATCATTGCTGCTTCTCTATCACGTATTCACCGTGTACAGCGTAGCAAGGCATGCCGGGATCTCCAACCGTGAGCTTAGCACAGACGTAGACGTGTGCCGGTACGCGAATGTAGCTTTCCCAGAGTTCGCCGGGTCTCCAGTGTAATTGAATAGAGTGCCGGGAATACAGTGAGATAACTTCTGACAGCGGCACCCTCGCGCTGGCGCATCTCGCCTTATTGTTTACGGCTAAACCAACGTGTTTCGTCATTAGTACGTAAATTCTATGTGAAATCTATAAATAACGTTGCAGCTTCGTTCTATCCGAGGTACGGAAACAACGCGTTCACGCGTAGTACTGGGTTATCCAGCACGAGCTAACCACGCTGTATCGACAGTACAGCAAGCTCGTCGAAGGATTATCGGCTCGAGGACAAAATTATGAAGCCACGAAGTATGTCCGTCCTTGTCTTATTCACGTGAATGTCCACGAATCTCTCTCTCTCGCACTCACGCTAATCATAACGAAAATTTAAAAAATATTCAAGGTCTCTGATTAACTTTTCGTTATCGGCTTTTTCAGGAAATTATCTGCAGCTGTCCTCGGGCACGAGACTTTAATGCACAAAGTGCATTAAAACTTGATTGACGTTTTATGGGAAAATATGGTCGAAAAATTGACATCGATCAAAGCACCAATCTCTTTGCGTTATAACTACATAGCTAATCTCGTTATTCCATTTAGACTGAATGGCTCTGTACATTATGGAATCTGTATCTGCATCTTACTACGTATTACTTTCGCGCGCCCTTATTTCTTTTGCACCCTTTTCATTGTAATATTTTTCTCCTTTTTTCTTCTTTCCTTTAACCAAGCGGTTTCTCACTTACATATGTATGCACATATGATACATACTCCTGGGGTGGGTATATACATAGCTATGCACATACGCCTCCGATATCGTACATATATGCATGTATACCTAGCATATAATTTACGTTACAAGCCCGTTCGCTTGTCCAACACCATATTCAGACACCTGGTGTCTGAACAATCTCGTGCTGGTCACGTAATAAGGGAAATCACGTTGATACCAGCATCCCTGTACTATTAACCGCGGTAATAATAGGCTGTTGCACAGGGTTACCTAGTTTACGTGGGATGGTTAGAGGGAAAAAAAAAAACATTTTTGTTTTCTTCCCCTATAATATTTATATTCGAACACGTAATATTTTTTTTTTTTTTTGAGGGATGCATTCATCACGACTAAGTCATGGGTGGTTTTATTGGGAAACGATATTCGCTACGGTTTAAGGGATGAAGCTAACGGTACACATGAGAAGCCGGGTGGGGTTTTTGACTGTTCCAAGAGGAAGTTTAGGGGTTGGGGGTTGCATCGCGGGAAGTATGCTGCAGTAAAACAGTCGAGGAGCTTTGAATTTTATGAAGCACTAAAGAAGAGCTTTTGAATGCGTCGACCCTTTCTCTTTTTTTATGTCTACCTTGATCTATCCTCTTTCCGCCCTTCTTTGCCAACCTACCCCTGCTCACACCGCCAGAAGACTCCCTCGTGAATCCTCATGTGCGAGAACGTTTCATCAACTTTGAGAACGCCTGGTGCTCGGGCAGGGTAGTTTCGGGGACAGGAATCGTACGAGGGGTGTAATGGAGTCTGCAAGGCTTTTAATGCGAGAAGACGTGCTCGTATCATCCCCTAGTCTTGTCTCTCTTACGTGCCAAGTCTTTTGCGCCGGGTGGATTCTGGTTTTGAAGTCAAAAGTTTGGCGCTTCACCACTCTGCACTTTCAACCCTTTCGTTTCCCCTTGGTTTTACTTTCCTTCACTCGGTCTCTCCTTCTCCTCTTCTTTATCTCGATGCTTTCTCACTTATCTACACGTCGCTGCACTGCCGGTGCACACGAATAGGAGTAACAAGAATCTTGTAATTTTTGGGTATTTTCTTTTTCTGGTTTACAGTCTCCACCCTGTGTCACACGTAGAGTACATATACAAACGTACTGAATGTTACAACCGCTAAAAACTACCCTCTCCATTCGGACTGCTAGAAGTTGAATAGTTTTGAGTTTATTGTCTCACGGGGCACTTCCATCCTGCGTCGTGACGTGGGCACCAACCAGCCCTGACGTGTTCAATAAACAAATAGGTTCGCTGCTTGCCGCTAGAGAGGGTTTCGAGCATTCACGTAACGGGAAGACCCTATCCCCATTTTCAGTTCCCACGGGCTTTCGGAACGTCATGGGACGTACTTTTCTTTTATTCCAAATTCTCCAAAGACCCCTTGGAGTTTCCTTGCCGAAGCAAATGTACACAGTTCGTGGATCAAACTACGTAAAATCTAATATGGAGGAGTGGCTATTGGTATATTTTGATTACTCAAGAGAAAGAGAATGTGGGAGGTCGATGGAAAAAAAACCTAACCTAACAAATCTTTAATGAAACCCAAATCATGAATGTTTCAAGATAGAGCAAAGCAGTCTAATCTTTTCGCTTATAGGGAGAACAGACAACCTGCGTCTGCCATTTGGTCGTGTATTGGTTTCGTATAAGGTAGATGCCACGTCTCATGAAACATTCATAGGGGTAGCAACCCCATAACATTGCTCCTCTACTTAGTGAACAAAAAAAAATAAGTTGCCCATCCATTTCGCTAATTTCCCGTAAGCTGTCAGCACTGTCGAATTATTCTGTAATTCGGGGATTCCCCGTATTTAAATTACAATCGCAGCCAAATTGTCCCAATTAGAATTCAAGGATTTACCCGAAACTACTGAAATCCTTACTCATCTTCATCCCTCTCTACATCATCTTTCTTAATTATAATCTTAACTCTGATTTTTCCAATTTTTTTTTGCTCGCTTGTTTTTTTCGTCAATATTTAACCAATCACACTTTCACGTTCTCCGCTTCAATCCAGCTGCTTATTGCACTTCGCAAAGTCCTTCACTCAGTGCTCGACTGCTAAATAAGGGAAGGTGTGAATACGTAGGAAGGCGTGTTCTAATCGGCGAAAGCGCGATTCCAGAGTTTCTGGCGAGGACATGTAAAAAGAATCTCGTTTCCCCGTTTGCTGCTGATTAAATAAGTAAACTCAGTTCACACTCAAAGGCTTCGCCTCCCTTGGTCTCCTTCGACTCTCTGCCGTTCCTTGCGCCTTTACCTCTTCAGCCTCCTTTCACAGCGTTTCACCCCTTTACGCCTTCCGCTTTCTTGGCTCCGAACGTTTACACTAACGTCATTTCGAGCATGATTAACATGCTAACTGATGACTATATATACGCTCAGACTGGCTTCATCCCTTAACCTTTGTATAGCTCGAGTATCTGCTGTACCTTGCTCGTATTTTATCATGTAATTTAATTTCAAAAATATTCTGATATATTCAACTCCTTTTTTTTTTATCTCTTTCATCCCCATTACGTATTCATAACCCAGAGATTGTTATAATTTAATTTTTTTCGTTCTCTCTAATATCTTTTTTTATGGACTTCATTTCACCTATCTTTATTTATGTCTGTATTTGCTGGGTGTTACAGGTAAACTCATTTGATTTCCCTATTTAAATCCGTTTCAAAGTTAGCAGTCCGCACAACTAGATTCGTTCCGGTTCAGAGAGACTATCAGAGGGCACGTTGCCTCCATAAACCAATGTTCGGCAATTGGATTTGAGTTTGCCACGTATTCTGCACACTAGCCGAGACCGTGTAACACGTAGATGGAATAGTAAGTAGTAGTCAAATTAAGTATTAGACAAGTTTGCCTTTTACGATAGGAACACATTTTTTTTTATTTTCTCACAACACTCAAATTTCCTCTCGTGTTTCCAATCAGGTATTTCCCTCTGGACCGTATATATTATTTTTATAATTAATAAAATCCACCAGACCGTAATTAAAAATATCACATAGAAGAAAAAGGAATCTTAAACGTATTCAATCTTCTTATGTCTCTGTCGGTAAGTAGGCGACCTACAATTTGGAAAAAGAAACTTACGAGAAGCGTTTCAAACACCCTTGGACATTTTTCTTCAAGGAATTAAACGTCAAAAGAGTAACATTTACTCGCGCTCAATTGAAGCTACGTGCACACTGTCAGTACGCGTTTTTTTCAGCACCGCCCTGCAGATTATGTGGACGTCAAGTTGCACTCGTTGCACTTTAATTAACGACCGGTGCATCCTTGTGCATAAATGCTCCTGCGTGATGCTTCTCTCAAGACTTGGCTTAACTGCCGCTATGAACGCTCCTTATGGCTGATATAATCCCCCATTAGAGGCGTACGTGCCGGATATAAATGATCCTTATGCACCCCTCGCCTAACCAGGACCTTTTTCAAAGATCCCTCACGATGTATCCAGGTTATAAAATCCGCACGAAAGAACCGTATTCCGTAAGACGATACAAGAAAGGAGATAGACAAAATAAAAAATAAATACGGCAAAAATAAAATCAAAAGGAAAGCAAATAAGGGATGATAAAGCAGATATAGGGGATGAAGTTCAGTATACCAGTCGGTGAGCATTTCTACCAGGAAAAATTGAATTATCGGATTTAGCTAAAATCCCTCGTAGAGACTTTTTCTCGGTTCTCTCGTCAAGTGCATCCCTTCCTCGATCCACCCTCTATGACCCCCTCCCCACCCTTCCCAAAGAGATAACTCCTATAGCAACGCATAGATGTATGTACAGTTTCCTTTTCCTTGGTCTACCAGCTCCCATCATACCCCTATTTGCTCGTGCACTTTTTATTATTACCCTTACCCCTCTTTACTTCTTCAGTCATTTTATATTCACTCATACCAACATTTTACAGTCAGCCATGTTCTATCTGAAATATTATTATTTCCTTACTTGTATAAGTCGCATGTTTTTTCATACTCGTTCACCCCCTCCCTACGACACTAGTATAAATTTTTCAGGGGAAAATTGTATAAAGCAACTCGAAACAAGTTTTACAAAAAGTTCAACTACCTATTGCATATAGGGATTCTTGACGCTATTACCCATACGTGCATTAGCCCTATGCGCTTGTTCTATGCAGTTTGCGTTTATCTTTCAGGTCCATTTTCAGTCAGACTCTGTTTGACTTTCGCCTTGGTACCGTTACGCAGGCGCAAGGGGTTGGTCGCCGTTCTCCATACTTATTTCCGTCGGCCTTTCTCTACTTCGCGAAATGGCGAGTTACTTTTTGCATATATTACTAATAGACACATAGAAGCTTAGAGCGGGTAAGTATAGCGAAGAAAATGTAGCCATATATTTTCTTTGAACTGGCATAAAAAATAAGGGTTGTTTCTTCTATGTTGACATATGCTTACGCCAGTCACTCTATATCTATAGATTGAAATTGTTTATGCATTTCCAAGGGAATATTCTCATTGAAGCGTATATTTCAGAAGGGGATGGCTCGCACCCCTTGTATTGTAGGGTTCCGGATGGTGGCGTATGGTACAGATACGTGTAAACCTTACGGAGACCAGGTCGGGTCTCGTTCCGGTGGACGAGCAAAGCGCGCCTCGCTCGGTTTAACGTCATCTTGGAAAATCGGTCGCTTGGACGTACGTTAGTTAGGTGAAGCTAGGTCAGGTTGTACGTAAGGGTTTGGTTAGGTCGCAGATCGACGCGGTACTGTTTCACGTCCTGGAAAGAGATCATTAATATGATAATCGAAGGTTTAGCTACCCCGTGTTCGGCATGCTAATCAATTTTCTAACCCTTGTGTACTTTTTGCACGTATGCATTTACATATATGTGCTGTGTATATATACGTGTATTATGCATTGATCCTTTATACTGTGTAATGTATATATATATATATTGGTGTTGCTCTTAGTAGGTTTGGCGGTTGTAGAAAAGCCACTGCTAGTAGATATTTCATATCCCCGTCAGACCCATCGGGAATTCCTTACTGGGAATTTCGAAGGAATTCCATAGGATCGTCGATATTTTTGTTGGACGTTTGTTAATAACGTAGGTGGTTAGAGAGAAGGAGAGAGAGAGAGAGAGAGAGAGAGAGAGAGAGAGAGAGAGAGAGAGAGAGAGAATTTTCACTTGTCCTAAGGGAGTAGCATAGAAAAAAGAAAAAAAAAAGGATATGGTTGGAAAAATGGGAAGATATTTGAAAATGATAAAAATAAAAATTTTTAAGCTTTGACGTCCATACAGTATTTATTGATCGTAGGTGTTAAACCAGACAGGGTCTATATCTGTCTTAAAATAATTAATCAAAATTAATCCTAAAATTTGATTTGGCTTTATAAGAAATTTTTTTTTAGTTTCCCCTACCTTATTCATTAATTCGTATCGGCCTCGTAAATTGATTTTATTGCAAAACCTAATTGCGCGTCGCGACGCCAGCGTCTCCGGTTCATCGGAAATACAGTCAAAGTCAATATTAATGATGAAACGTGACTCACCAGTGCGTCGTACATATTTTCCTCGTGAGATTTCAGCGTCGCGACGCCTTTACGTAGTAGTTGACGTGGTATGGGCAGGGCAATGATGGAAATGGTACGGGAGGTTAATATAAAAAAAGAGGGGTTGAAACGCACAGGAGTGAGTATGATGGCGAGAGAGGAAGGACGTCGGAAGATGTCAGTACGGGTCCTCATAAAAATTAAGGATATTTAATTAAAATTAATGAAATGCTGACGTCACTCGGTGGCGGGCGCACTGCGCCGTAATTGGAGAGGTCTCGGCTACACGCCTAGCTCTTCCACCCCTCCCCCCATCATCCCCGCCTTTACCCTATCCCAACCCTTAGCACCCTTTTCCACTTCGACGATCTTTTTTTTTTTTCACCTCTCATATTTTACCCCTTCATCCCTTCTCGCTCGCTCACCCCTCTATCTCCTCCGCGAAAACGTCGTATAGGTGGAATGCAGTAAAAAATATATTTTTTATTATATATTATGTATATCTCCAATACATATATATTTTTTGCATTATACATATCTAGTGTATATATAGTAAGACTATATAGTCTCCTGCTAAGCAATGTTTTATGTGATTTTACCAAAATTTTCCACCACCCCCATGTGCATTGTTTGTTTATGCCAAACATCGTTGTGCACCCCACATGTGCGTATTGTTCAGAAAAATATACCAGGACGATCCTATCTAACCACAAACCACCCCTCGTGCACCCTCCCACCGACCACCTACCATCAGTCCCCGGTTTTATTCGCCTTGGTTACACGTTGGAACGACTTGGACTCGTGCCCGACTCGTGCAGTCAAATAGTATCAGATCAAAAGTCACTATAGGTCGAATAATTAGTATGGGCTAGTGGGAGATTTTGGGAGATGCCCAAACCCCATATTCTCCACTGGCAATGAGATCGCTCTGAATAAACGTCACCTGGTATGTCGCTCGAACCTAAACTCGTACAAGGTCCATGGACCTGACTTGGAATTACAGCATATACAGGTGATACAAAAAGTATCAGGTATACATATTTCGAAGCTGAATAATTTAACCCACGCTACTATCTACCCTTGAACGTTTACGTATCCTGATAGCAGCTCGTTACCTGCCTACTTCTCCCTTAAACTCTCATAATACATCTTTTTGACCCTAGTCGAGATGAACTCCCTGTCGTTGATTTCGTTCCTGGTAGCCGACGTCGAGATGAGTACCTTTGCAATCATGCAATCACGGTGATGCGCCGATGCGCGAAAACTTCATTTTTACCTCGGTGCTCGGAATCGGAGAAATCTGATTTACTCGTTGGTTTCGCTTGCGCGGGATATATACGCGGGATATATACGTCCAGGATGCATTTCCCATTAAACTGACTTGTAATTAAGGGTTCTACATGCTTTTTCTTCTTATGACAATTCACGTTTTTATTTCATCTGCCTAACTGACACTCCTCGCTGCTCTGTCCTTTGAACATACCTTGTGCATTCGAATGCACCATCCTCCGGTGCAATAATTTCGCATAGTCCGGTAGGTACGTAAAGTATAGTTTCCAATGGTACCAAAGGGCTAAGGTCCTGCAGGTCAGCAGGTCTATGGCGAGACGTTACGCGTATGTGTATAGTATATAAAGGTGACTACGTAAGCTTAGGTTTAGGTTAGGTTCGTATATCCGCAAATTCGTCCTGAACCAGACCCTTTAAGCCAGACGGCTTTTCTATGGTCTCAAGCTCCAGCTATACTGTAGTTCTCCTCCATCGGAATCCCCGCGTACACCTCTTGCAAAAGACTTTTTTTTTTTTCTACAACCACCTACCCGGGCCTGCACCTGCATTTATGTATGTGTGTGTATATATATATATATATATATATATATATAGCCAGCAAGTAGGGCCTGTACACGCGCAGGCTCAGCCTGCTTTGCACGGTACAGTTCTATTCAAGAACTGTACGGCAGTGTCATATCTCTCGTGAAACCCCTCAGGGATTCTCAAACATGAAAATTCTGTATCAATCGATAATCGATCGATACAAGTAGCTCTCCAAAGGGAACCGGACGTGCAATCTATATCTGTTAGTATCAGACGATACTAATCTTCCTCCGTGTCCCTTTAAATAAATATTTTTAGATAGGATTTTACCTTTCTTTTTACGCCGGTGTCAAAAGGTCAAAGTGCATTTATGCATTTATGCATCGAGTGCATACTGTTGGTATTTTCTTTTTTTTTTTTTTTAATTTAAGCTTATCTTTTCTTCATTGAAAACTCCCTTATTCTCCCACAAGGCAATATCTGCATGTGCGTTCAATGGGTATCATCCGAAGCGTTCCTAATACGCAACTGAGATTTTTCTGCGACACTTAACGACCACCCGTTATAGGGATGGCGCGTGTATGCAGCGAGTGGGCCCGTTGCAACGCTTCAGTTGGTTCCCGAGCGACGGAGTCCGGGGGAGGAGAGGGTACGGTGGTAGGGTGCAGACACCCCCGCCTATGCCATGATCAATATTACGCCCCAGAGCCACGGCATCCAAACGCCAACCCCTCTGAGACGGACTTCTTCCTGCCAGACTTGCCATTCTAACGCGGTCCCAGACTTTATCCCTGTATTCTAAAATCCTAGGGGAATACGAGTTCACGTAAATCCGTGAAACTTTAAGGATACGTAACATCGATTTTGGGCTTTATTAGGATCGTAGTTAGTTACTAGGAGCTAGTTGACTGAAGACGTGAAATTTTTTCTGGAGTTTTTTTTTTTTTTTTTTTTCCAATACAAACATTAAAATCCTTAGGAAATACATATATACCGAATCCGGCTTTACGTCGGCATAACTTTACTTAAGGGCTTTTCAGGGTGTGTATTACGACATTGGGAATCCCTGTCAACCCCAACCTCACTAGCATCTCGGATATTTGTATTTGTACAAGTAGTAATATCGGGCTTTGGTCGGCCCTCCCACTAGATACTACCCGCTCAGTAGTTTATAGTCCATGATAGTTTGCGACTATGCGCTGTCTCGCCTTGACTGTACCGCGTTCGGACTGTACGTCTGCCTCTCCAATCTGCAGGCTATTGTGACACTCCTCCACTTCTCTCTCCCGTTCTCCACAAGCTGCCTCCACGGCATCCTCGACCCCCTCCCTCCTACCCCATCCAGACCCTTTTTCTCTCTGTCAGGCCCCCTTCGCTCGAGCCACCCCTACGGAGCTCTTCTTCAACCCTTCCTTACACCCAGAAAGCACCCTCGACAGTAGACGACCTGGTCCCACCACGTTCTCCACTATAACCCATTCAACCCCTCTTTCCACCTCTCCTCCCCTACACCCCCTCTAACCCTACTGGAATGCATGGTCTTCAAAAAATTCTCACTATCAAAATTACAGGTATAAGGGAAACTTTGAACTTTCTAGACATTCCAGTTAGGACTAGTAGTCCAAGGGTGTCTGGTCACTCGGATTCCTCGTATGGGAATGGTCGTTTCTGCTTCTCATGAATTCTAAGGGACGGTCACTTGACTACCCAGTTAAATCGACTTTGTTCTGAAGTTGACCCCAAGGACCTGAAAATGCTCTATTAACGTCACAGTGTTAAGTTGGTCAGTAGAGATGTACATTGTAGTACCGGCTATTGTTAGTAAGGCTACCAGGAGTACCAGTGGTAAAAGTCCCGAGTAGAAAAGTATCGAGTCAGCCACTAAGCGTTGTTCCTTACGAGTTGCAAGTTCTGAGGGTCATAGGTCAGGTTGCGTATCGAGAACTTTATAGGATCCCATAGCGAAACGGCTTATGGTCGTGATTTGTAAGTTCTAGAAAAATATTAATTTTTCATAAAATCTACTCGTCCGAGGCGCATCTTGAACTATTGTAATACGAAATCTCACTCTTGAAGCTTTCAATTTCCATTTATTCTTATGCGCCGCCATGATTCTCCCCGACTCGAGGAACCTGGGTCTCTGCATTGCTTGATGGCTGGCTGGGCTAGTCGCTTCTTCCTCGCTACTTCATTTAAAAACATAATCTGAAAACGCTTTGCAATTTCCACGATTCAATCCCTTTCACTTAATTCACTCCTGATTATCAATCCTCCGCTCTGGCGCTCGACCTCGGACGTTTCCTCGGGGTACGTGAGATAACACGATGAGCTCCTTATTAACTGTGAAACTAAGATGGTTTACCGAAAGCGTAAGCTCTGAAAGTCCACTAATGAAACTGATCAATGTCGCACTGGGAAACGTTTAATCCTCGTGACCTTGGATCACAGTCATTCACATATAGAAGAAATTCCCAATTGAATTTTCGTGTATCACGTCAAACTGATTAATGCTATATATGTCGTATATTAATGACCCTGTTCACCCTTTAATATTTATAATTGATTTTGAAAAATTCCAAAAAGTCCTGAAAATAAATACGTTTTGAAGATCCTCTTTATTTTTTTTTCCCCCTTTTTTTTCTTTTTTTTTAACCATAACAATTTTCACGTTGCTCGATATTATCACTGAATGGTCGTAAAAATGAAAAAAAAAATTTTTTTTTTACACCCATAAAACCCGCCGCGGTTACAGCACGTAATTCCACGCTGGCTTTAACGCGGCGCTACGTAGCGAATTGAACTTTCCCCTTAACTTCGTGAAAATAATATTATTATCCGTCTTAGCCGGATGATAATGTTGTAAGTGATAGTTGTAAAGATAATCTGTACCATTGCGAGAGCCCAGTACAGATATACTCGCTTAGTGGATTATATGCGAGATATTTAAATGGCCGAAAATTGCCGCGTAAAAATTGAAATTTACAAATTATCTTCACTAGAGTATCCCATACATATGCAATACGTATGAAATCCTTAGATTCAGCCCATTTACGTTTATCTTTCAGTACCATTACTCCTTCGCCATTCTTCAGTCTGAAAGTATTTTTAGATCGTGGTTATCCATGCTCTCGGGTACGTTAATTCAAAAAGAAAGTAGAACCAGCTGTTTGCCAAGAGTTTCCCGTTCGAGCGCCCTCTAAATCGTCTCATTTCTCAAACAGTCACGTGCCGTCGATACGCGGGCGAATTCTTGAGGCTTTTATACGTAGCGTAAAAAACCCATTCTGAAATCGTCCGACAAACAGCCACGTACCCAATTCTCAGTAAGATACACATCCATTTCGATAAAAGACACGACGTCCGTGTTTGTTTCTCTTGGTACGTACAAGAGCTAATAGACATTATTGGATGAACGGAATTTTCCGATTTACCGTTTAACCATTATGGGTTCTAGGCGGAAGGCTGGAAACCTATGTCGTATCTCGGAATTCTGATTGTTATACTGGTCGATTGCATTATAGGTATGCGTCATATGGTATACCGGGTGTGTCAATGGTAGCAATAGCGTCAGTCCGTCACGTGAAAGCAGTGCATGATGGATTAAATTTGTTGGGTGAAGAAAAATGTATAACAAAATTGAACGATACAAAACAAATGCATCGTGCGCGACGTGGAAAATAATTTAATTTTGTAATTTTGCCATCACCGTTTCAACGTTATTTATAATGAGGCATGCGCCATGCCAGTACAGCTTTTAACGAAATATTCAATTTTCAACGAACGCTTTCGAGAATCACGTGTAGTTTTCACTCCATAATACTAATACCTTGTTGTCAACCAGGTATGGGTTGTTGGTGGAGTGTCAGAGCGAAGCACTCTAGCGGGCTTAATTGCCGTAGACTCCGCTGCTAATTAGTTTACATTACACTCTCAGTGTCCTCCATAGGTCCTCGCCAACTCCGTTGCTCTCTAACCTCCTATCTCCATCGCGTCCACCCACCGCCTACTTACTGCTTTCCGTTCCTCTAGTCTCCTATCGTTCTGTCACCATCGATATTATCACAGAAAAGCGTCTGTCCTTAGATTGCTCACAGTACTCGAATAAACATACACGTAGATATGCACGCCAGTGCTAGATCACTGCAAGTACAATTATATTCATGATATGCACATACCGCGTGAGATATCCACGCTATTCCCACAATTTGGATAGGTCGAATTGCACCGCTGTGATTTCTCGTTCACGAAACAGAGCATCATGGGAGGTTTCGTGCTGTTCGTACGCGCGCGTGGCGCCTCTCGCGGCGGATCGAGTAAGCTATCATTGTCGTACTTATCAGAGGCGTCAAGATCGACTGTAAAACGAATTGGAATGGATATTTACTGGACACGTGGATTATATTCGTCTTTGGAATTGCTCTGAAAGATTCTCACCTGTTGCCAGTGACTTTTTTTTTTTTACTTGTCTCTTGATTGTCTTGATTGTCTTGATTTCCTTGATTCACGACGAAATCTCGATACGTCCCTGATCTCCGTAAACAATCATAAGAAATGGAATATCTCTCGAAGCAATATACTCTACATAAATTCATCGGTTATCATAGAAAATAAACATGGCCATACAAAACTGCACTCACTTCGGATAATACAAATTTTACATTATAAAAAATATATCTCTTCGCACGTTAAAAAATCTTTTAAATACCATATATAATTTTTACAAACCTGTTGCAAGTACAACTCTCCCTAAATGATCGACCTAACCATAAAATGAGCTCAAACAACAAATAACCTAACCTGTTGCCTAACCTATAAATATCCACATCACATAAATCATCTAACCTCAATAATATCAGTATAACGAGATCACACGGTAACAAATATATTTCCAATATAGATATATCATTAACGAGTAAAAAAAGACAATACAATATATTCCCATCATTGAGAAATATATAGGCACGCCTTAACACACTGCCTTATCCCGCTTCCTGCATTGGCTGTGTGTCCGGGTGCGTATCACGAGGAACAGCTGCGCCGAAGGCATGCGCACAGGGTTCGCCCGGAGGCACGTTACGATCAGTGTCGCGTCAGCCCCCGGCCCTGCTGCACCACGTACCATCCACAGGTCCAGACCTACCTGTTTCTCTTTTCTCTCACCAACCAACCTACCGAAAGACCGACAATCCAATCAATCCGGTTTCCCATCCGATATATAACGAAAAGATCTATCAAAGATCAGTTTGTAATTATTAATAATAATTCAATCATTATAACCAATCATTAACATCATCACCAAAACAACCATCATTACCATCACCAACTACCAACCACCACCACTACCACCACCACCACCAGTGTCGTCGTCGAACCTTCGCTTAGGATCCTCCTAACCGGCAAGTTCTCTCCAACTCTCTCTCTCTCTCTCTCTCTCTCTCTTTCTTTCTTTATGTCTTCTCTTATCTCTATCTCTTTTTTTTCTATTATCAACGAGCTTCCGAGAGCCTCACGAGTCCACCACGCGCTCGTCACTATCCGTAACGTTGCGTTCTTGTGACTTCCGTTTGATTCGCGTGTGAATAGAGCAAAGAGTTAATGACTCGAATTAAATATTTTTTTAACCAGGAATAAAATTATAAGATACGGAAATGTAGTTTCAATAGGTGTCGATCCGTGAGGCCCGACGGATCGGTCTCAATGCTCGATACTTTTTGTCTCATGGCAAGAGGGGTGGGATGGAGTGAGACGGATCCATGAAAATTCGGCTTGGGACAAGATCGGATTTTGTCATTTGTATCTTATGCTAATTTACATGAATCTGTATGTCATCACTCGAGACTACGTACTCTTAGCGTCTCTCTTAATTTCGCGACGTAGTTGGCTCATTGATCGATTACCTCCTTTTTATGTTTTCTTTTTATTCCGTGCTTTATCTGTGCTTTAACGAACATTTTTACGTATGCGATATCGATATGTGTACGTTATTGTTATGTAATCTCACTGTGGAGTAGGTGTAGATGTGAATTGTGCGTGTGCTCTTGGATTTTTGGGATGTGCTGGATCAATATGATCAATATGTGTGTCAATATGTAAACACCATAGAGAAGACCGCGTCAATTGGACACGTGATTCTCTCGAGGTACAGGGGATGTATCTTTTTTCTTTGAGATACAAACAAAATTTATAATGAAGAGGTTTGTATGGCACTTCAGTAATTTGTAATTGCGAGTATAGTGCAATTGTTGTGATTTTCGATCGGTGACATTTTTTTTTTTTTAATATATATATATATATATATATACGTCACCCAGCGAAATTGCACGAATGTCGCACACTGAGAGAGTAAAAATAATAAGCGCTTATCTTGGATTTCCGAATTCCTACAGGCTCCTGAAGGACTGAGGGGTGCGTCATTGGGAACGAGGGTTGAATCCCACTTAACCCTCTGTCAGAACCCTTCGCGGAATCTGAGATTTAGTATCGATTCGTTGAACAGGCCACTTAGAACGGGAAACCTCCGCTTAAAGTGATTCACCCGAAAGACTCTCTACGTCTTGTTCGACGAGCGTGTAAGGGTGTTTAGAGGGGTGGAAATGGGGTGGAGGAAAAAAAAAAGATAAAATTCTTTCAACCCTCTAATGGGATCTTTTTTTTCTTTATTCTTTTTTTTTTCTCTTCAATTTTGGATACTCACCCCCTTTCCCCCCCATATATACCCCTGTACGTCTCTCTCGAATCTACCCTTCGTACATCTTTATCTACCCCTCCAACATTTTGATAACATCGCGCGACGGCTGCTGGCAGACTCGACGCGTCTCGTTACCGATCAACCCTCGAATCTCTATAAACAGTTTCGTAAGCCCACTTGGCTGTCTTATTACTTTAAACTTTGAGACCTCAATTTTGAAGTTTCACCCTTAGCTCAGACAACCCTTCGCGGAAGGGTTGTGCGCGCGAGTAAAAAAAAAAATACTTATGGTCCCGCGTAACGGTACTTGTTATACCTTTGTGTGTGTTAGGTTCAATAAAAAAATTTTTGACTCGGTGTGTACTTTGGTTCTCTCTCTCTCGTCTCGTTGGTCACTTAGTTCATTAATTTTACACAGGGGGTTGGAATTTTGTCGCGACTTCCACTAATCCAGGGTCGCGTGTACTACGGGTAGATCTATTATTATTTGAAGACAGCAAGTGCGCCGACAAGTATTGCGAACGCAACGGTTATACGGCGGTGGTTTGTTAATAACTCGACTGGCCACAAAATTAGACGCCTCCTCGCAGCGACGTGTGGCGTCGCGGCGCTTATAGGTACGCCTGAGATGAGGGCGCCCGTCTTCGCGTTGCCGCGTGTCTCCGTCGTGTATTCGCGTCGTTATACCTCAGCTGCCATAGATTCATACGAATTTGGTCAAAGCACGCAGGATTCGGCCGGCAACGCCTGTGTTTGGCGTTGCGAAAATTTTTGCAAGATATTAGATCGAAAAAAAAAAATTATTGATTATTTTTCTTCGTTAAAATTTTATTTCGTTTTATATCCTCAATAACGGTGGAACCAATGTGCCTGCTTAAATTGTTTTCTCTTCCCCACTATTCTTTTTAACCCCACAGGCTTTCCCGCGTTATTTAATACAAAGTGATTAATGGCTTTTTAACCGCGTGCCGTCAATCTCGTGTCTTCTCTCTTTTTTTTTGTTTTCTCATATTTTATTTCCTTTCTAGGCTTTCTCCCTCTTGCACAATACCACATCGATATCTGTTTCTCTATCCGGTCCCACGCTACCCTTATATTCCACATACGTTATATATACGTATACCACGTGTACACACTTTTACTCCAGCAGTAAGTCACCCGTAAAAGTGCCCTGCCTATCCCTTCATGAAAGCCCGTAAAGTGTCGCGGGTTTTCCCCAGGGCGGCAACTTATTCGATTTCTGGCCTACAATATTAAAATAGTGCAGCCTCGGAATAGCACGAGCGAAAAGGAAAGAGAGAGCGAGCAGACTTCAGGGACGTCTGAGTAAATATTGCAAGGAAGCACGTCCGTCCTTCCTCTCTAGATAAGTTTACGTATACAAAACCAGACAGATAACATATCGAAAAGTCGAAAGCACCCAATACCGTACTGTCCCAAGAAATCAATAACGAATAAAAAAAAAAAATATTCCCAATTTATACATCCTCTAGAAAATCGCTTGACTCGTACCGAATGAAACGACCTGTACGTCTTCCGCACTATCAATGGGTTACAGATAACTAGACGCTCTTTATGCGTTGCGTCAAAACTTTACGTCAGCCTACGTTACTATCCACATTATACCGGGACGTTAACCACAGTACCGAGAGAATGTACAGTGCCTGACAAAATGTAGTACGCAACACGCGATAGACAGCACGTATATACGTATAGGAGGAAACAGGCTTTCCAAGGGGTTGGTATAGAGAGCGAAGAGCCGTCTGTCAGAAGAGGCGTCGCAGCCGCCGTGGGCGTTAATTCCGCTATCTCGTCCGTCCGTCGGGTAGAGTCGGTTAACGTACGTATATCTATATACATATATATTACGTATGCAGACACCAGACGTCGATCTCGGTACGACGCGACGATGACGCCCGTCGCAGAAAGTGTTGTGTCGTTTGTGCGTTTCCGCGTAGGTGCAACCGCAGCAGGTAGCAATCGCAGGCGTGTGCCAGAGAAGGACAGAGGGTTGTGTGAGGCCTGATAGGGGTGAGACTTTACAATGAGAGTGAGGGTGTTAGTCGAGAGGGTGGCTTTACATACTCTGGCTACCCCTTTTTTTTATATTTTAAGGGGTGCGTTATACCGGGCTGGTAACACCGTGTGGGGTAGGTTGGGGCGTCGGGACGATAGGAGTCAAACAAGAGATTCTATGCTGAGACTGTGTGCACGCACTTGTGAACGGGCCTGTATGCTTTACTGATGTCGCTGTAGTGTGGACGCCACTTTGTTTTTATACTTGTGTGTATCTAGGTTTGTTGCTTAATGCATGGCGATACGTGTATGCGTGGTTTTAGCTTCTATCGGGGAACTGTCGAGGTACTTATAGGGAATCTGGAGTTTTGTGGGTATAGGGGATGACAGGTGGCGTAATGTCGTTAAAAGTACAAGGGGTTTTTTTTTATAGTTTTGTATTTCGAGTTTTTTTTTTTCCTTTTTTGCTTTTTGGGCTTAACCCCTTCGTGGGCATTGACGCAATGGTGCGCACATCGTTTTTTTGGTCTTAATTTGCTCCGATTCAGAGTCCACGTGGTACTCGGGGGTTTTTGGGATCGCTGTATCTGAATTTGAAGTAAAAATTGCGATATTTAAAATGGCTGTCACGAAATTTCGGAGCAAAATATTTTTAAATGTACGATACTTGGACTTTGTTGACAAGATGTCGAATAAAAGGGTTTCTTGGGTCACTGAATTTGAATTTTTAGTTAAAATTGCCAAATTCGGAATGGGTGACCCAAAATGGCGGATATGCAATAATATTTAATTCTCTGTACACAGATTAGATTAATTGAGATACTACACGGCACCGCACATTTCCAAATTTTTATGTCAAATTCGGATTTGGCGATCCAAAAAAAACCCTTAGTACATGTTTTCAGTTGAAGTAAAAAAAAAAAAAAAAAAAAATTCGTCCCATTTCGGGCACTTTTAGTCGAATTTTTAGTGCCAACGAAGGGGTTATCGATCTATGAGGTGTACGTAAAGCCGTGTGGATTTTGATATTTTTTGGGGTGATATATTCCGGGTAGTAAACGACGGGGATGATTCCTTTTCTTTTCGTATTGATTTATTACGTAGGGGATGATTCGGAATTTTATTCCGAAATTTATTCCTCTCTTTGAGCGACATCCTCTTCAGCCCTTCGAGAACTCCAGCGCCCTCGAGAGCACTAGACGTCCGACGCACCGACGCCTAGACGTCTATTGAATCTTCGCGGGAGTCCCTAGCTAACTCGTACGCGTGGATTATATATATATATATATATATATATATACACATATTATATATATTTCTTGCTTTCCGCATGCTAATAGAAATAAAGAATACACTTGTGGGTATTATGGGCGGGTATGCATATAGGAGTAAAAATGATAACGATGGAAAAACGGTATACGGGATATACGACTGATCGACGAAATGGGTCAGTAACCATAGCGACGTGTTATCATCGGATCACAGAACGTTATTCATGCCAATGCATGATTATTTATAGGAAAAATGAAAATTTCAACGTCCCACAATCCCATGGTGATCTTACGCACGGTTAGAGAACTGGGATTATGGCAATTTTACAATGGTACCTATGCATATATACACTGTTGTAAAACATATATATATATACACACATATACCTGGAGGATATTTCAGGGACGATTTTATTAGCAATTTTATCCCATACGTATGTACATGACGATATCATACATCACGATCAATACGAGTCTCAAATTTATTTACTAATCGAGTTACCATCAGCCATTTTGAGTTTAAAATTTTTTCTCTCGACAAATGATTTTTGTTAAAAGGGTAAACATACATAGTCATTCTTTGTTGGTACCAGGTGTACTCTAATTATTTAGCATTTCAATCGCGCTTTTGTACCTATTTACTTTTTTCTTTGCTCTTTCTTTCAATACTCCCCTCCGGCGTCGCAAGCTCGTACGATTCTTAAAAAAATCACGCACGCTTTCATATCGTGAGACGTCCTGAAAGGTTCCTATGTATGTACTCGGTAGACGGCATGGATTCTTTTGTAAAATGATCCCAGCTCCCCTTAAACGCGAGTCTTCCTTGTCACTTCAAAGAAGCCCGTGGATTCCTACAAGTAGACAACAGCCGGCCGGCATCTTTTTCTAAGCTTCAAGTGTGTGTATATATATATATTTATATATAATAAAGCCAAAGACTTACGTAACTTTAAAACGTCCCAGAAACAGTCGTATTAACTTTTTCGTCCAATTCGTGTGTTACTTAAACGAAAAAAAAAAAAAAAAAAAAAAAAAAAAAAAATGTTCTCAAAACTTTTCAAGCTTCTTTTTCACGAAACGCGACGTTTCACACGCGCTATTTCATCGAGCTTCGATGCAAACTCTGCCGTCTGACCAGCTGTCGGTATCATCCACTCGCGTCGCGCAGTGTCGCGACCCTAAATTTTCACGAAGGCAACCGCGACGAATTCCTAGAAGTGAATTTCGTTTGGACTTACCAGGCCGAGTCTTGCAGTTTCTCATTCCATAATTACTACCCGCCGGCCTATCGACGACGTCCGACCCCGTCTCTCTCGACGCGCAGCGTCGCGACGCCCGTACTATTAACTTGCACAGTACCGCGTCTGACTCTCGCTGTCTTTCTCTACTGCTCGAGAACCTTTCCTATTAACCGAGACGCTACATCCGAGGATGCACGCATATACAGCAAGAGCCTCCCGAGTGACTTCACGAGTAGCGTCTGCATAATAGACAGCGAGCCTTAACTGCCCTCTTACATTGGTCAAAAATTCTTGTTTCTTTTTCAATTCCATAATTACCGGCGACTAACGCTTAATGCATCCTCGCTATTATTGTACCCAGCTAAAACAATCCTTGTCCCATGATGGATCGGCGTGCGATCCATGTTTCTTGGATCGACCAGCTAATTGGGAGCGACGCCAAGAAGTTAAGCGGAATTCGCTAGTTAGAAATTCGACTTGCTGACCACTGCTAGTGAAAGACGAATTTTTAGAAAAATTATTATAATTGACACAGGGTATAAGGATTAATTTGTTACCAGGTAGTACGTAGCTAATAGGGTGAGGGTTAACCAGATACATTTTTTTTCGAGTCTAGGGGGTCGCTAGGGGATGGAATGGTATGGTGGATTATATACGATTGGAATAGAAATGAGTAGCTCGGTCGAGCGTGTAGAGGGGTAGGTGGGGGGTTGGAGCTTCAGGAAAGTTAGCGGAGTGCCTAGCTATATAGATACCAGTCGAGAGTTATGACTTGGCTGGCGAGGTCTTTTGTCTTTTGACAATGGCCAACTTCCTTCTCATCCCTTTTTTTCCTTTCCTCTTCTCTCTAAGCTTACCCCATTTCACTTGTTAAATCAGATTCCAGGCAGTGGGTCCTGATGAATTTTTTTATATTCTCACAAATATTGCTCCCACTGACTTGGGATCATTGCACATCGTCGATACCGAGGGTAACAGCGAACGTCTAATGGATGTACTGCGATTAGATGAGATTATTGAGGTAAAATATTTGTGCACGAAATACCGGAAGCGAAGCACCGGCCATCTTTTGTAATTTCAGTCTGGACTAATTAGCTCGGGCAATTGGCGGGAATTAGCTGAGAGGCAAATATTGACAGAAAAGTTTTACCATAGAAAAGTTAGCAGGTCGTTGGGTTGGGTTAGGTTAGGTTCACGGCTGCCAGGACTTTTGTATGCTTCACTTCCGGTATCTTATCCCAAAGGGTGATGCCGAGTTTTTCAACGGACGTTTATACAGTCCGTAGTAAATGCTGTGGTGAAATTTTTTTTCTAACGGGTATACGTATTCTCGGCGGACTTCCGCTTCTCCCCTAAAATGAACAGCGTACGACGTGATAAAATGAAACGCATAATATTCACAGAGTCGAGCATCCGGTTTTTCCTATACAGAAGTAACGCAATGCATGGCGGGTATCGCGAAACGTTAATATCGCGCGATTAACCCAGTTTCGGTACACGATACGTACAGGGGTTTGGTAAATGAATATTAATGCGTCTCACCTCGTGCAAAACCACCCCTACCCCAATACCCCTACTCCCAGCAGTCTCAGAACTACCATTCGTTTGATATAGGGTGGGCCCTGTTGTTCTCCGACTGTTATAATTTTGCAACCCCAACCCGCTTGAAATCATTTCGGCAGAATAAATTGAGCAGGATTTTACCCTCAAAGGGGATGTCGTATCCAATGTTCAAAGGGTTGAATTACGTCCACTTCGAATTACCTACGAGCAGTCAGGTATCCATGCGATACTTTATAATCCATTTAATTTATGCAAATTTTCATCCCCTAAAAATCTGCGTTATCTCAGCACACGCTTGTCCCGCAACCACTGAGTATCCCTTAAATATGTCATTACAAAGATATACCGTTTCTCCTATTTTTCATCCCCTGCCATCCCCTCCCTTCACCACCCTCAGAGTGGAATTTACAACTGAATTTCAGGAGATTTCGCTCCGTCAGGAACACCGAAACGCGCATGGGGGTAGGAATAGGTAGACTTTACCTCCGTGGCAGCTCAGGTCAGGAGGGTGCGTTAATCTCGCGCCATGTCGTGTCCAAGAAACGATCTGCCATTCTGGAAATAGGATATTTCGTTCACGTAGTCAATTTAGCCCAGCGAGATGGGTTACGGGTGATGGATCCTGGACAAGCTCGTCCTGACTATCCGTCCTGTCTGGCTTGTCTTGGCTCCGAAATAGGACATTTCACGAAACACTACCTGCGGTCTAGTAAGATCGAAGACACCGCCATCTGGCGGATGCATCGCGTACTATCGTATAATTTCCACTCACGAAATAGACTATTAACTAGAAATACCGCTTTGAGAAATTCTATAATCTCACTGTAATAAGATATGTACATATCTGCTCTACCAATGGAATAGCAATTGGACATACATCATATTACATATAGTAAATTCCTAATGTGACCTGGAATACACGAGAAAGATATTCTGGTTAATTTACATGTGACTATATTATTACAGTGTTCCTTGAAACACGTACAACCACCTGAAGATGCCCATGTTTTCTATTAATCCCCATGGTAGAACCAGGTGACGCAATAAGCCTTGAGTAACCGTATATATGTACGTCATACATTCGTTATGTAGTATAATACACATTTGCCAGGGTAAACAACTTCCCAACCAAATTTTCGTCTCTCGAAACAGCCACTCGGATAATCTTCAAATCAAAAAGCAGTCGGCCAAACGAGCCACCTGCTGAGCCAACTCTCGTTGACTCGTTGCGTGGAAACTGGCTGCATCGCGTAATTTCCTAAGAGACTTGACGATTCTCTCATTTGCATCTTCACGAGTAATTTCGTATGAGCTTATCGACCTCTTAGACAACGATGTATTCACGTTCAATGAATTCTGGGTAGATTCGTGTACAGAGAATTGCTATACTCAAATCTAAAACTCAATCCCCTTACGTTCAATACATGGATCGTATACGTATATACGTATACATATATATGCGAGGTACAGATGTCTCCTTATCGCGAATAGTTGCTACTGTAAAATCTACGTGAACCCGAGCGTCGTGGCGTCAGGTTACGTTACGATAGACGCCTTTTCGTGCCTCTAGAAATCGAACCATTTTGTATGACCCACCTGTGGAGTACTTAGTAGCATAATTATTTTCCTTGCGGTTGGCTAACTTGCTATCTTTATCTCTTTTTTTTTTACTTTCTGCCTTATAATGGAAAAAGAAGTGTATGAGGGAATTTTTGGAATTTTATCTGTCTCATTCGAGGTACGGGTGACTTGTGAAATAAATGTAAAATCCAGGGGACTCATTTCTATGGAAAGTCATTAAAAGATGGCACTTGCGGGATATATTTTCACTTGTCGATCAGTATGTATAATGCTTGGTTTTGACGTGGAGGACGATTTTTTTTTTTACCGATTGAAACACTGCCTCGAGTATTATCAGTCTGACTATACTTGGACTTTAGCTACTATACTATATCCACGCGTCGTGTTACGTAATTACGTGTCAAATCGCGGGGCTTCGTCTTATCGGATGAAACCTTATCTGTGCCACTAATTATATTTATCGCTTTAAAGCACGCTCTAATCCGCTAAAATCGATGCTTGCGGAAATGCCCTATACACGCGACAGTCGCCATATTGGTAACGAGCATTTTACGAGTAACGGTTAACACGTTGGTATTGCTATTTTTAATGCAATTATTTATTCATGATTAACTAGGAAACATATGAAGGTTCTGTAACCGTATATTCTGTAAATGTATACTTTGTATACACAGAGACGCATGCGCACTTAACTAGCTAAAATTATTATTATTATTATTACAAACAATTGTAGGATAACAGTATTACGTAGCTTTAGGTATTTAGAAGCAGCCAGGTATTTACAAGAAGCTCTCGTTATTTAGGAATACCAATATGGCGGCTTTACGATACTCGTAAACCTTTACATTTCGTCGTTTACGAACCGACGTCGTTCGATCCAGCTTCGTGTTGTCTCTTATGCAGTATCTTTGTCTATGTTTGAATTTATCTCTCTTTCTCTCTCTCTCTCTCATCTCACTCACCGTACGTAACGATCGATTTACTGTAATACGTTAAACACACGTCCCATTGGCATTGTTGAAAAATTTTCAATATTTCGCTAAACTTTATTACGACGCAGAGAGAAAATTTGATAGTCTGTCGACGTTACTGACGTCGCGACGCGTTATGACGCTTGTCCCACGTGGATGGGTATTCGTGAAATTGGCAAAACGTCACTTAACTGTTTATTATGTATCGCTTAGGAAATTTGTATGGCCTTTATCAAGTTACTCGGTAATTTCGATTGTCTAGTACGCTTAGCTACTACTAGCGCCATGTTACGTGCGCATGCGCGGCAATGTTACGAAGCGATATCGAGGTAGGTCGTTTGACTTTCTTTTTCTTTGTTCCTATGGAAGTTACATTGTTACCGTGAACGAGGACGTGTAGTAAAATTTTGTTAGACTTTCATACAGTTTAACCTCGTATAACGTCATTACGAAAATATACGGTCTGCCTGACTCGTGACTTTTCTACTAGACGTGTATCGTGTATATAGGGTATATAGGTATGACTATGTATACTTCTATGTTCCTCAGACGATTCGATAGGTTTACCTCGTACAGTAAAGTTCAGGTCATTCTTATGGCCGATCTGCACTTTAACTGTAAAATTAACAGGGAGGAAAATCTCGAAAGCTCGGTAGGGGATGCAATCACTAAACTTTCTCAACGCTAGAGGACCGTCTTGAAGTTTTGCCAGTTATTAACTACGAAATTAGCAGTGTTAGGGGATGGTGGATTAGATCGAAGTAGCACCCCTTGGGGACCTTGGTGCGTTGGTCAAATGACAAAAATTATAGTCGATTGCGATTATTTAAAATTTTTCGTCGGTCATTCGAAAATCTGTAATTCACAGTGGCGATTGGTAATCGGATGTAAAGGTTTTCGGCTGAAATTTATGGAAATTTGTGAAATTATTTTTTCATATTTATTCCCGGGTATCCTCGTGCTTTGCAAGCCTGCGTTTATGTACGCTTTAACCAGCAGTCACTGGGTTTATCATCATCCCGTAACAAACCCCCCGTGGCCAAGGCAAACAACTACAGATGATCTTCATAAACCTACAGCATCCCTTTCACTGTGTATCACGCGAAATCCTTAGCAGCAGGTCGCATATGTCCGTTACATGGGACATTGGTTTAGGCACAGCTGGCGGTCCTATTAAATGGTACGACAGTGGCTACGACAGCCAAGAGCCCTTTTATGAACCCCTATGGCGACTAACCTCCCTTCTCTTGAATTAACGAAAATACCACCACTCGTCACATCCCCTGCGCTCTCCTGACCGTCCCGATAACTCTGACTCGTTGGATGCCAATTAAAGGTAATCGAAATCGAACGTAGAATCGAGGAATTTTTTTGTTCCCTCTCTCATCCCTACCAACCCCTTTTTCAATCCCCTGTTTCCAATCCCCTTTCAACCCTCCCAGTAACTGTCCGTTTCCTACCATTTACTCTCTGCTGATCTGTTACGTTTGGACAATGGCACTCTGGTCTAGACGATAAGGAACCGAGGGTGTCAACCCTCAGCCCCTTATCGTGCAATGGAACTTCCATCGGTAATTAAAGAATTAAGAAAAGTCTAATAAAATAAAAATGTTATGTAAAATGTTTAAAATTTTTTATCATTGACTTTTTTTCCCACTAACGTATATACTTGTCCCTGTAACATATTCGTTACACTTTGAAATTTCAAGCTGGCCCTTTGACCTTTTATTCGTGTAATTTATATCATTTTCTCTACGTACCGCACCAACTCGTTAATTGCAGTTGCTGTAATACGAATTTACATGAAATTTTAATAAACCCGAGCAATGACCGAAATTTGCGTACGAATCGCGCAAGCATACGTTATAGCATCTGGTTGCTGTAAAAGTTAGTCATTAGTCTCGTGCATTGACGTGATAATTATTTCCTCTAATCTTTCCGTTATATTACAAAAAATTATATCTGTGCGTAAAAAAAAAAAAAAAAAACGAATATTTACATCCGCCATTTCGAATTCAAAGTCCATGAAAACGTTAAACTCGCATTGTTTGCGCGTGGCCGTAAATCCGTTTAATTCAGGACAAAAGTATATAAGCAATGCGAATATTGAATAAAGTTCTCGTGCATAGATAAGAGTATTTTTTATTTTTATTTTCCTCCTAGATTATACACATTTAACTGGATGCTATGCGACACGTGGTTACCGATCGAGCGACGACGCTACCAGCAAATTCAAACCGAATGGTACTCGAGGCAAACCAGGCGAATTACGTGTTACGTAATCATGGCGGTTATCATGAATTATCATCATTAATCGGAAACATTTAACGGTCATTCTCCTTCGGCTGTTTCCGTATTTTACGAACACCCCGAGGCTGCTCAACCATTTACGATGTGTATGTGACAGTACAAATAGTAGTACTAATATAGTATACATATAGTAATACACACTCAGCAATAGTAGCACTGGACCTTCCGCGTAGTTCAATGATTAACTTGAGTTTCGATTGTGGGTACCGGATCAGTTTATATTATTTAGTACGTCAGTATATATATATATATATATATATATATACAGGGCGACCGGCTGCGAACGAAGAGTGAGGAGCTTTGATAATAAACGTGCCAATGAAATAAGGATTCTTTTTATCCACTCTGTATAATAAGCACATAAAGATTTTATTATACAGATCGAACGAAAGCCAGGTTGAGCTACGTACGTGAAAGTGAATTTAAAATTTTGAACCAGTTTGCGATGTCTTTCTATACCTGCGATGAGTGCGAGAGAGACGAACTTACGGAGGTATCAGTGAGTAAGACAAAGACGGACGTATACTCGGACCGATCTCGAGTAGATATACCCTTCATCGAATTCACCAGTTCACTTCGACTGTTACGACTGTATATATATATATATATAATTATTAGTTAGTAAACAGACTGGTCACTTTAGAAAGACCCCATTTTCGATTTTCAAATAAAGTGGTTAATTTCGGAAACTTCTGTTGCCTTTGATGAGAGACAGGTCGACTTAGAAAGGAACTATTTCATATGCGATGTAATTATGAAAAATTCATTTTGTTTTGAACTATTTGATTTGTGAAAGAACCGATTGATTAAAAGTTTGGTTGGCTTTGGAAAAACGCTGGTGCAAATTGCTTGCTCGTCATATAAATTGTAATTTTCTAAAATAGATATGCACTGTGATATCGTATTTTTTCGTAGCGCTGCTGTCCTCAGTCGCGCGCTAAGCGCGTGTCGAACTGGTTGTTAAAAAATGTTGATTTAACTGGACGGCGCTTTGCATCAGGCGCGTCGAATATTAATTTCAGGATTTTACATCGATTTCCAAACTGTTGAGCGCCAGATCGGACAGGTATATACGTATATCAGCCTGCAATTGGAACATACGAGAATCTATGGAATTTCAATCTTTTTTTTTTCCTGGTTCGACGTTATCCATTATTTCGTCGTTTTTTCTCGTGTCACGTGAACAGGTCTCGGCTGGCGTCGACGAGTTCCGCAAAAGCGGATCAACCGTGCCGAGAGTCGTCGACGTATCGTTGCTTAATGTGGATTTAACGTGCGTCCCTGTAATTAATGGATATACGTTTCGTGTACGGGATATTAGTGAAAATTATGTTTCCCTTGTTTTTCGCTTCTTTTACAAATTTCTTTCTCTCTCATCCACGTCGTTTTACTACCCCTTCGTTTCTTGCACCCCTTTATCGTACTCAATAACCTATTTTCAACCCCCCTCTTTCCCAATAGTCTGCCTCTTCGTCTATTGTCAGGAGAAGGGGGAAAACGTCGAGCAAACGTATTTTCCTCTCTCTCTCTCTCTCTCTCTCTCTCTCCAACCCTTAGGACGGACGAGACGGGGTTTACGCTTCTCCATCCCCTGTCCTCTGATTTAGCCACGATCCCTTACCCATCCACGACGAATAAACCGCTGGGGTAACTTTCCTAACGAATCGTGGGTTAACGAGTTTTCGTAAACAGTTTAATTAGCGAAGATTCTTAAGCACCCTGTCGGGGTTGTAGATATACGACTGTCTTAAACAAGGGTGGGACGTGGGATTTTTCGGAGGGATTTAATTTATGCTTTTTTTTTCCCCAGTTACATTTTTCTTGATGACTTTTACTTTTTCGAAGTTAAATATTGTTTCTTTAACCATTGACAAGACTCCAACCCCTATTAACTTACAATGAGGAAACTTCGTCGCGATGTCTGACTGTTTACGCGCTGTGACTACTTTCACGTTGTTTTTTCCCTGTAACTTCCTAATGGTTCCTACATTTTTAACTACTCGCTTTACTTTCTTTTTTTTCATTCTCTTTCTCTATCTCGATCGTTCTCGTCGAACCTCTCTAAAAGACCGAACAACCAGACTCTACCTACGGCACGGCTGAGTGAGGCATTCCGAAAGAGAAAAGCGCGGGATTTTTCTGTCTACCGTCGACGGGTGTCGCGACGCTAGCGCCATGCACGTGCACTCGGTGGAGGAAGATGGAACTATACTCGGTGATTGCTAACGCGGAACGAACATATAGGCAGTATCGTCCTATGCCAGAACGCGAAGTGCATTAAAAGCTTCAGCACACTCGTGTGACGCTTCAGAGAAAACCTGGCAAAGACCAACTTCAGTCTTGTAGTACAATGAGAAAGAGAGAGAGAGAGAGACAGCTCTCAGTATACACGATCTCATAGCGCCTTTCTATTCGCGGTGTTAACGCGGATATCCATAGTTGATGGCAAATGCATAAAGTCGCGCGATATTACGGCGATCGATATCGCGAATTTTTTTTCTTTTCTTCTTTCACGTTGACCTGGATTCAATTTCAAGCAAAGAAACATGGCGGAAAGCGTCATAACGAGCGTTAAAAAAATTATTAGAGTTATATGACCAAGAAAACTCTATCTATTATTTCACGTAATACCTCACAATTGATGTTTTCAAATTATACTCGATGCACAGTCGGTAAATATGGGCTAATAGATGATCGCCATGAAATACATGATTTCATTGCGTATTGATGAGCGATTCGTATTGTTTGTTCCGATTCGCTGTTTTGCCGAGTGAGGGGAATTAAGGTGTGTCAGCAATTCAGTCAGGGTCGTTGTTCGGAATTTGTGGATTTCAAAAGTGTACCGGCAGTGGTGATGCTATACTATTGTATGGGCTTTATACGGATATATGGAATAACAGTACGTATATATATATATATAAATAGTATACATTGACGGTACTGTATACGGTCTGTTTATCCAAGTGCCAACCAGAGAAGCCACTGTATATCTAACCATAGCTACATAGGATATAACCGGGAGGTAGGCGGTCGGGGGGGGGGAGGGGGGGGGTCGAACTCTCCGTAAATCTAGACGGTTAGCAAAGCCAGCTCAGGGATTTATGCAGTAGCATTAATATGCGGCGTTGGGAATTTCAATGGAAACTCACTAGTTCACTTACTTGCTCGCTCACTCTTGTACGGCTCTGCTCGTTCAGTTTTATCTCTGTCTCTCTCCTTCTCTCTTACATCCCCCTCTGCACCTTTTCCCTGGGAACTCGAGATTCTCACCCTTTATCTCCCTGCTCCAGCCTCCTCCCCCTTCCCACACCCCTAACCAACCCCAAGAGCTCCTGTTCAGGCTTCCTCTGTCCTCGGTGCCTACTCTCGAAACGGCATCATCCCCTTCGTCAGCCTGAACTGCCTCAGCCAACCCCCCCTCCCCCCCCCCTATACCACCCTGATACCAACTCATACCAACCTCTACCAACCGGTGATCAATACTTTTGTCTCCTCGTATTCGCTAATAGGATTGGAATAGCAGAATAGATTCCAGGCCTCGTTTGCCGAATCCTGCAGCACCTAGTGAACCCTAGAAACTAATGTTAGAATTTCGTGGACTCGTCAACTAACCCCAATATCACCCCTTCGCCCGTCTCTCATAAATTGTTAGATTCCTACCCATGATCGCTAAATCATCCCCCATAGTACAGGATGTCCTGGGTCGCTCGTTCACGGCTCGGTAACGCGCGTGCACGTAGGTACGTCACACGTGTCGGGGTGGGATCCCTATTGAATGGGGGATGATTGTACGGGAATGGGGTAAACTTTAGGGAAGCTTCGTATCAATTCAAGGGTTTCTGGGTGCAGACGGCTTATGGAGGGGGGAGAGGGGTTCACGTCGTGTCAAGTTCAGGATGCTCATTAAGGATCCCTCGTTGCTCCTGGTCACTTTGCATCCCCTGGTGTAACCCTAACTTAACCCTAAGAACGTATGGAGTTGCTAGTGGAGCGTGTATTGAACTCGTCAGACATTCTGCATTCGTAGTATGTAGATCAGGAGGACATTTACTGTGTCCACGAAGCAATTCCACAGGATCCAGAATAACGTTCGGAACGATCGATCGGAATTGATACACTGCTTGGGATTGTATAATTATTCATTTTTATTTTATTTTCAACCTCCCTCTCATTTTTTATTCGCTTTCATACAACACCCTGGCTCACGTGAATTTTCATCGAAGCCACACGAATAAACGAGTCCCGTGTCTTCGGCCGCACTACAATTCCTGGCAATTCCGTCCGTTGGCGGCGAATTTCAATTTATTTACCTGTCAAACATGGCCGGTCGCGTTCGGAGCGGCCTTTGCCGATGGTAGAGAGAAATTCCGGCCTGTCGGCGGGGGGGGGGGGGGGTGGATGAATGCCGGCGAAGGGTGAGAATGAGAGACAAATTAGACGATGAGAGCAAGAGAGACGGAGAGTCGAGGCGATACAAAATGGTATTGAATACCGAAAATCGGAAATATTGAATGGTCGAACTTGCGGTGTATCGGCGTTTTATCCCTTGTCTCTCTCCCCGTCCCTCCCTTGTCTGTTTCTATTACGGAATACGAAGAGACAAGTCTATTGATTACCAATTCGACGTTGGGCTGGTTCGTGCCTCATTGAATATCGCCGTGCTGGTAATTGGTATTCGGGTGAAACATGAAATATCCCTAGATAGTGAAAAAATAAAGAGGGCGGAAATCGTTGAATATTAAAGCTCGATCCTTAAATATTAAATCTGCCCGGATCGGGGATGATACGAAAAAACGTGGAATCACTGATATAAGGAAAAACAAAATGACAAGTGCAAGTTTTTACTGCTTGTGAAATTCATTAGAATTTACTTAGCGAGGACGGGGGTGGTGAGGGGATGGTTGTCGTTAAGTTCTTAGGACGTTATGTACGAAGTTACGTCTTTCAGTAATTTTCCGGCGACTAACGTGATAAAGAACGAAACCACGAAAGGAAGCAACTGCTGTAAGCACTGTAGGACAAATGCAAGGGCGACGTGGATGAGTTGGAGACTAATTGCGAGAGCGTCGCGCGCCTGGTAATTAGTTATTATTAGCGGTCTAGGTTCAAAGTAATAAATAGTAAATAAACCGACGTAGTTGGTTGTTTGGATTCAATTTTGACTAACTGGAGCGCGGACTAATTAACCCCGTCGTGAATAGCCGCTCAACAAACAATACCGTCAAGCCGAAAGAGTTAGGTGGCTGGGATTGGACGTCGTAGGGGTGGGTTAGGTCGAAGAGTGTCGAAAGTCGATTCTTTAATTATAAAAACAAAATGAAGAGAAAAAAAATGGTATCAACCCCTAAAATAACAAAAAAAAATTGACCGGATTCTCGTGCCTCTTCAGGCAAGTACTGAGGGATGCGAACGAAGTTGACAACCTTGTTCCAGCATAAAGTCCAAATGTAGGATTCCGCGGGATTCGCACGGTGAAAGGGGCTGCGGAAAGGTGGAAGAAAGGGGACGAAGGAAAAAGTAAAACAAGGAAAATTGAAAGGCCGAAGGTGTACCTAGGTGAACGTTATACATCTTACAATAGACGGTGGGATGGCGCTTGGGTTAAACTGTACGCGAGGCCCAGGTCATAGGTCGCAGGGGTTGGAAACTGCGGAGTAAAGTGCCTTCCTAACCTGTCCCGGTACTGAGACTTATATGTACCAACCGTGAAGCTAAAACACTTCTGACTCCACCCTCTACTCTTAGTTTGTACTTACCTACAGAGCTCTACGTGTTCTCTCTTATACGACCTGAGGGGTTCGGTAGGAGTGGATGGGGGATGGGGTTGAAAGCAAGTAAAAGAGATCGTAGATTTAACGGTATAACATTGGACGACGAGCATGGGATTATTTTTTTCTTATTTTCGCGAACTCTTTTTTTCTCTCTCTCTCTCTCTTTTAGTAGCTTTAAACGATTTCTTCATTTCGCCATGTTATCGGATGGCAGGGGTTGGCATCGATTTGTAATTTGAAGTAAATCAGGGAATCGTATATAATTTAGAAGGGGCAGTTACCCCGTGAAGGCTCTAACGGGGGTAGTTAAAGTGACCTATAGAATTGTAGACAACCCAGTCGCTAAGTACTTAAACCACCCCTCCCCGCCCCTTCAAGAGAGATCCGATCGAATAATAACACCCGTTGACAGCTTTTCCCAAACTTTTTCAACCCTCTAATGGCGCTGCGCGGTACCACCCTCGTGTTTTCGACTGTTCTCTCTGTGCCTTTTTCTAATGTCTCTGTCTCTCTCACTCCCTCGTGCCACCCCAATTACTCGTTCTCATAAGGAGAGGGTAGGTCGAGGTGAGAGGACATTAAAAGTACGTTAAGAGTCCACCCCGACATGCCTTGTCGCATTGTAATGAACATTTTTTTTTTTTTACTCTTCTACCCCATAAAACCCCCGTGCTCGGGGATTACACCCTTAATTGCAGCAGTTGAATTTACCGCCACTGAACTTCCTGCTCTTATTCTACTCTAACGTGAGCGACTAACACAGTTTTGGAATAAGATACAAAATTTTGGATGACTCGAAAATTAATTCAGGGTATTAAATTATTATTATTTTTTTGCTTTCGACCCCTTTTTAACGTTGCTCGCGTATGTGCTTTTTATACATGCGAATGCAATGCGTTGTATATGGAGATACTAAAGCGAATGGAGTTTTCCAGTGATTTGCAGACATCCCACTCGGCGCTGCCATTCGAATCGCATTTGTACGGGCGCGTTTAATGCGATACGCCAATCGGGAAGCAGGGACGTATAACGCCTACAGTCAGAAATCAGCCGATGGGCAATGGTGCATGCGGCAGTCCTGACACATATCAATCAGGCAATGGAATCCCTGGCCATCGCACAGGAACATATGCTTGCCTCTTTCTATATATATATATACATATACATGTTTAACCGGAAGACCGTGCGCATGTCATTTCTATGAAATTCCTATATGCCCGACCAATGGAGGGTAAAATAATCGGATTTCAAGAAACGAAGAAGTGAATGTAGGGAAAAAATGATATGAAAATATTTTTTGAGCTTCAATGACCACTTTTACAATACGTTATTAAGGTATCATTGAGATATGGGACAACTCTTTGTGTATACTTGTGAATAATAGGGGATGGTGGGAAAAGTGTTGAAGAGCCGGGGAAGGATGGGGGTTGCGCTGTGAAACGAGAGTAATTTTCGAGTAAATTAAACAGAATATTCAAGAAAGTAAGACTAACAGGTCCCAGGGGGTAAAAGTCGAGAGTTTTTTCAGACTAATTTGACAAGTTTAGGGGATGCGAACTCGTACAGCTCTTCTAATTGTAATTCCCTCTTTTAATTAATAATCAACCCTCGTTCTTACAATTTCTCACACCAGTCATCCCCTAACAATCTTGCTCGTCCTCGTTTACTTTCTTCTTCTCGTTTTTATTTACATTTCTTTTTCTCCTCCATCGACTTCCGTCGTGTACGTACGACTTCCGGCGGATCTTGTCTGCCCGTTTCTACTAGTTGAAGGGAGGAAGTCCTTCGCTCGCTCGACTGCGCCCTCCTGATTTTAAAAAGGAATAAAAGCAGAGAAATCAGAAGCTGCGCGTAGAAAATACAGGGGCATAAGGGATGAAGTAGGTAATTCTATTTGTCTGATAAAAAATAAATTCATACAAGTTCGATCGACCGTTGAGAAACAACCCCCCCTGCGGTGGACAGGCGCTGCGCTACAGCCTCCCCTTTATTCTAGTATACATATAGTAAAGGGGTTAAGTGGGGGACAGGTCGGTGGCGTGGGGGGAGGGGGGGGGGTGAAGATGAGCGGGTGGTTTAGAGTGGGACGGGGTGAATTCCCCAAGAAGGAGAGTAAAATTGTAAATTCAAAGTTACTCGAGAGTTCGGCGCTACGTAGAATTTCATCCCCATCCGTCAGCCGGGGTTGCACTTTGAGGGAAGTTAAAAATAACAAGGGTAGATATATATTGGACGATCGATTCGAGCCGTGCCATTCTCTTGCCTCCTTTATTCTTTTGTCTGTTGATTTATTTATTTCCTTTTACGTTTTTTTTTTTTCCCTTCATTTATCACTCCCTCCTTTCGCATTCCAACATATCAATCCGTTACTACTCGTAATAAAAAAACAAAATTGTGAAATTCATGAAAATTTGCAAAAATGTAAAAAAAAATTAATTCGTCATACGTCGTTTCTTAAAAACATTGAAAAATGTGGAATTCTCCAATCTCACACGGATCACGTATTTTGATCCATTTTAACAATTTTCTGGTAATAATACAGCGAGTCGGAAGTTGCATATACACATATATCCATACAACGTAGCAGTTAGGGATTTTCGGTGTAAATTGAAATTGAATTCGAATAGACTGCCTGCACTATACATTCTGCTATTTAAACTTTGTGATTTGTAACCTATTTCATTTACAAACCCGTAGCGAATTTACCGCTTCCTTGATTCTCTTATACACGATCTACGTGATACTGGCACGTATTTCCCAACTAAGAGGTCACATCTACCTTCATTTAATTGCCACCCTCATAGTAAAAAGCTTTTTTTTCTCAGTTAGTTAGCAGGTAAATCAACAAATACAGGATAAAGCATGATAATCGCAAAACCTAAGAGACAACGAAACACCTTATGCTTTTCTGCTTGACGGTGGATATCGTTGTACATTAACAACCCACTAAAGCCTTTTTTATCCCTTACAAAGAATAAAAAGAATAACTTGTTCACATTACTGAAATATATGCCTGATCTATATCTCATTCCCCTTCTGTACCCTCCAACAATAAATTACCCCCCACCCCGAGCATTATTACAACGTAACCTAAATCTTGTAACGCATACAGATGCAACTAGTTATAAATTTTAATTTACAGTGCTTGGCCGTGTTAGTTTTCGTTTAAACTTTAAAATTTATCAAAGTCGGATATGTTGGAATAGGTTAGGTTACTCGGTGTACTGACGTACGGGTGTTCACGTATAAAAGCCTGGAGTAGAGGCTCTGTGAAAGATATGAAATATCATGAAAACGTACAGAAAGTAGCTTTGACGTTATTTATGGTACATACTTTCGTTCTTTAATTGACAATATATTATATGACATTTACCGGTAGGTATCTTTTCAACGAGCTTCATCCGTCTGCCGACAGATAGCGCGCGCGTCGATTGGCGCGTTTCGAATTGAATTTTCTAGCAGTATTATCGCTTCTGCATTGTGCTTCAATTAATTGTCTGAAGCAGGCTAGCGTGCTCGTCTACGCGGAGAGAGATTAAACCGCGTTGATGAAATTGTACACGTATGCGTATTTACTTGATATGCCTGGGTAAGGGTAGAGAGCGGTACAGGCAGAATAACAAGGAGTTACATAATCAGCTGCGGAAGTACAGCTGATGATGCGGTGTACTGACATTATTATTTGCTCGGCAAAATCTCTGTTTTGACGTCCAGACATACCGTGTAATGTGGTTATTTAAGTGAGCGGATAATTGGACACTGCGTTTACAGTTACATCAACCCCTATTACCTTAAATCGTCGGAGGGTTGTATTTCTTAGATCTCGTACGAAAATTCCGGCGGTTGCGGTCTACTTGCTTGTAATGTGGTTACCGACTTGGAGAATCATTTCCAAAACCCTGTAGTTTCTTGACGCCACATCACACCCTCTGGGCTCAAGGAACTTTTCCTCGTATAACTTACCCCTTTCTCAGGACGTGCTCGGACTGCCTTCAGGGTGATTTGTGGAACTGGTTGAGCGATCGGCTCTTGTCAGGGGTTACGCACGTGGCTGGTTTGGCCCATCCATCATCCCCTGAAGAGTATAGGGGTTGTTGGGAAATATCTAATCCTGGATTGGATGACAACAAAATGTTGAGCAAGTTGTAAAAGTGCTGTTACGGAAGCCACATATACATAGATAGGAGCCTCGAAGATGGGGTTTCAGTGTTCATAAGGGATGATCGAGTCAGACGGTACACGCGGTTGGGTTACTGGGGGATTCCTAACGGTATAAGTAAAGAAGTATCAAGGAATCTGAAGTGGCGGTGAATTTTACCCCTTGGATTAATATTGCTGGTTACAAATTAGCTGGCTAGCCGCGAATTATTCATCGACTCGTTTAAAGAGGGCGACCTTTGCGCGTGGCAATTACGCCGTAGGGATGGGGTCACAGGGCGAGGGTTAAAGGGGGCTTCGAGTAGACGGCTAAATCAAGCAATTAACATTCACGGGGAATCCCACGCAGGGGATGACAACTCCTCGTTCCTCTGCCATCCATTGACTTGGTCCACGACCTTCCCTTGAAATAATTCCACTCTGCGTATATCCGCAGTTTGCTCTCTGCAACACCCTCAGACACTACCCTTATGTACCATCCCCCAGACACACCGTCGTATATATAATTCCCATTACGAGCATCCATTTAGAGCTTCGCTGACCTGGTCCAGCGTTGTCTCGTCCCTGTACAAGCTCAGGAGTCTCAATTTACACATGTACGTACCCCAATCTTTAACTGGTCTATGAACGAATTTCATCCCCCGTTTAAGTCTGGTTCTTACAACCCTCTATCTAAGTGCTCGTAATATACGTGTAACGAATTCTTGATCCAACGTTGCCCTTTGACCTCCTCGCAATATCCTCGCAGTATCTCACCGCGACATATAGGGGTTGTTTATACGGAATTCAAGCTCCTTGCATTACCTAGGAATTTTTACCTCAGTCACGCGAAGAGATGAGCTTTTTTGAGATTTTATGTGTAAGCGACACCCTTAAAAAAAATTTACCGTCGGGGTTGCTGTCTATTCGTCGTTAAAGTCAACACGCGGGGTAACTTACACGGCATTAATAATAATATGACAAATATCCCTCGCTATGGGAGACCATAAATCTGATGCTCTCATGAAAGGGTACGAGTTGAAGTATTGTGAGTAGGAGGGTTGGTACTTGCTACCACGAGGGATGGGGTTGGTTTAGGTATGGCTTGGTAGGCACTGCCATTCAGCCGTAGAGTCTATTCAGCGCGAAGCCAAGCGATATTTCGGGCCCCGTTAAAGGAGTACGATGGGCTAAGGGATGAGGGTGGTTTGCTAGAGGGTTGCGAGGAAGTGCGCGGAGAGGTCAAAGGGTAAGAAGCGACGGAGTCTCTGTTCTCCCTCTTTCAACCAGAGCAAGACTCCCATCCCTTTCACCCCTAGCACGTATGTATTCAAGTGCATCCCTCTTTTCACCCCTTTCCATAGTTACTGCACTCCCGAGAGCAAACCCTCTTCTCTGGCACCCACGAACCATCCAGAAACCAACCCCCCGCCGTCATATCCTCCGTTCCCGCACTCACCCTTCGTACACTGCACTTTCGAGAGGGCGCAGCCCGATGCATAATTATGACGTTGTCGGAGTTCGCCACCCCCACACATCCATTCACCTTGTCCATGTATATATGTATATTCCACCTGTATATGTAAGTATATATGTACAAGCTGGGATAACCAGAGAATTGCCAATTTTTCCACAATTTCAACCGATGGCCTCTCACTCCCCCCCCCCTTTCCCTGCGCAAGTGGACCACTGATAACCCACCCTCTTTTTTCAACCCTTGATACCCTCACGAGGACCCACGAATCATTTTGCGTATATCATTGATATCTCTTCGACCGGAAATAATCGATTTGCATGCGATATACGCATTGATTTATATGTATATACGAATGTTCAGCAGACAAAAAAACCATTAGGGGTGATTTAGAGATACAAGAGGGTGGTCCGAGAGGTAATTGATATCAGTACTAAAAAAAATCATATATTCTAACGTACAACTAGACACTTTCAAGATGGCTGTTTCACCTCATGAATATATATATATATATATTCGTTCATTCAAATGTATATCCACCCCCTCTTAGGGCGGTGACCATCAAGAAAGGTAAAAAAGATACGAGTCCCTTTGTAGCCAAGGAAGGGATATTATCTCTCCGTAAGGAAACCCTGGGAAACATTGTACCGACTTGCGGGTATCTCACACGTAGGGATCCTTGCCAAGAGGCACCCTCAAAGTGAACTTGGAAATCGGTCAGGGGTAGTCAAAGACACTCGACCTTAACTAAACGCTTCGTTAGGATTCTTTTGAAGCATCTCGCTTCTTAGAATTTTTATTTTCAGTAAAAAAAAAAAAGAAAAACTTAACTAGAACCCGTAACTACAGCTCGTGAATTCCGTTATCGGAATATCTTGAATATCTCAAATGATTTCTACCAATGCTCTCGGGTACTCAAGATTGTCTAGAGTCCCTAAGGACAATTACTGAAATTATACCTAATAGAAGCGATATTTCTCAATCCCTCGAATACCCACTTCCGTTATCCCGTGGGGGTTGCAGGTAAAAATTTTTTATTTCCCGAATAGCAGACTCGGCATTAGTCGGAGAGGTTCGTTCCGCTCGACCTGGTTTGATGCTGGTAACGAATCCGGAATCGATGGGTAGCAGTTCGATAAACTAGAAATTACTTCTCGAAACAACCCCCTCAATTCTTATGCAAGTCATTCAGATTAATCATCCTGGAGATGGTAGAGGGTGAAGTGAACGAAGTGGATAATACGTACGCTCAGACGATGGCAGTTTGGCCGCTTGATGCTGGATTTTATAAGAAAACCATTGAAGAGGAGAGGGCGGATGATCACGTATTTTTTAATTCATTGATTTCTGGGGAAGTGCGGATGAGAAAAGATACGAGGGGTAGATACGTGAAAATTGTATAAGGGACGATAAGACGTTGGAGGGTTGGAGAATGGAAATTAAGAAAAAATTGTCGATCATAAAATCAATTAATTGATTCGTTCGCGTGAAAAATTTTATTCACGAGTTGCCATAGTCTGCCGCCACGCGGCATGACGGTCGTTCCATTTTTTTTTTTCATTTATAGAGCAATTTCACGGGGAACAAAGAAATCTACGGTGTTCCTTGGGGGTAAAATAAATAAAATCTAGATTAAAGATCAACTTCCCTCCGAGAGAGGATCAGCGTCGCGACGCTTACTCTTCTCTTACTATTTTATCATCCTTTCGGCTGTTTAGCCACCTACGCAATACGTATGGAGGTTTTAGACTGCATATAAAATGCCTATTACTGTCTTATCCCGTGACAGAACCAATCGGAGTGCACGTTAAAATGTCAAAGCATCAAATCAATTCACTCTTCAAGCCTTGAACAATTTTTTCTTTTGTCGTACTGAAATTTTACGGACGATTAATTTCACGTGATTTTTTTTATCCCTACTGAATTAAATACTTAAATCCGATATATACGCGCGACCACGTGGCTTGAAGATTATCCGTGGACCAAAGAGATAAAATTGAGATCCACTGCAAGATATGAGATCTATAAGATCGAGAAGTATGGATGGAATTTTTTTTTTTAACTGAAAAGTCATTGGGGAGATCGAAGAAAAGGGGTGGGGGTAAGATATGGGAACAGGAAGTGATGGAGGGTTGCTTTTGACGACGGTGGTACGATAAGGAAGAAGGGTGGTTTTGAAAAGTGCAAGGAGAAAACATCGCTCAATTTTTCAGGGACGAAAGTAATCGCCTGACATTCCAATCCCGAATCAATATACGCTCTTCTTTTTCTTTTCTTCTTTTAACTCCTTTTCTTCCTCCCACTCGTTACACTCGTATCTATCCTTTTCTCTTATCTTCCGGCCTTCGATTTGCCAGCAGCAATCTCTCAAACCCAGTCTACTTTTTCTCCCTTTGAATTGTCATGTGTGTCTGCGTATATATATATATATACGCGCGCGTGCTCGCTTGTGTTCGTGTGTGTGTGTGTGTGTGTGTTCGGGAAACCGCAGTTCCATTACATTTTCCACTTGAAGCTCGCGTCCTCGTCGCTTATTACCCGACAGGGGCCGAGAGCGTCCGGAAAGACCCGAGGCATTTTCATTTCCTCGAATTTATCAGTTTCACACCGATTCTTACAGCCGATCGAACAGCCAGATCGTGCACGAAAATAATAGATCAGCAGCCGATACTTATATCGAATGACATACATAGAATAATTAAAATCAATCGTGACAGTCATAAATTGACAGCTGTCATTTCATCATGTTAATTACAAATAATTTGATAACAAAAAGAAACGTAAACACGCGAATCGCGTGCCTTAGAGCAGCTAATATCATACTAATTAATTAAAATTTTCGTAGAATTATATCTCTGAAATTAATAGAAATTCTAATTGACTAAGACTCTCGCATAATTCTAGTTGATAATTCGCGAATTATCATCTTCGAAATGCGCAACATCGACGTCGTCTAAAACGTTCGAAATACCAAAATTAATCTTTTTCTTCTTTTGCACAATACCGTACCCAAGCGTAATACTTGCAAATATTTTTTTACAGTCTCCAGCCGCATTTTATCCGTTGGCAATTCTAAACTGTGTATAGACACAGCCGTGCATGGTATATAAAATACCATAGATAGACACGTGCCTTCCATGGGGTCCTTTTTCTAACGTCTCTCTTACCAAGAGTTCTTCTTGCGCGTGCAAACCGTTGAAATTCCACTTTACATATGGCGAACACTTGCCGTGAAAATACCAGAAGCATAAGATTTTGTCCGCACTCATAAATTTCACATTCAACCATACCGACGAAGTTTGAGGCGCGATGTGAATTTTGGAAAAAATTTATAAAACTTGTGACAATATAAAAAAGCTATAGTACGACTATATGCAGAGTCGATTATTATTATTATTATATTAAAATAATAACAGTCTCTCGATATTGTACGAGGCAATGGGGTTGTTCTCCGATTCAACCCTCTTTACTCTATTCAGTCGTATCATCCAGTAGCAACGAACATCCCCTACGAAAATTCCTTTCAACCCCCATCCTATATACTATACATTATAGTATAGCGATAACAGACCTCATAAACACCAGGAAATTAAGCAGCAACCCTCGAAACTCAACCGATATTCCTTTTTCTCACCCTTACCGCATCGCTACCCCGCTATTTTCTTCGGTTCGACGGTACGACAGCTGACCATTATCCTGGGCTTTCCACTTTGCCCAGAGCTGACAGCCACTCACCCAGGAACGTAGCACTCTACTGGTGAAAATTCCTCCGGAAAACTTTCTACCCTTACGGTAAAATATACCGTTCGCCAGACACGCTGGTGGAAGAAAAAGGGATGCTGCCCGAAGCACAACCCCAACTGGTTACGGTCTTCGTGGGTTAATATACGACCACGCATCTACGCATATGTCTGTCTACCTATATATATATATATATATATATATATATATATATATATATATATATATATATACACACACATACATACACGTTATACCAAACCCTCCATATGCATATATAGATTCTGACGAATCCAGTGCCGGAGGGTGAAAAAGAAAATTCGTTTCCCTCTGGAAATTCGAAGCTGGGCCGAATTTAATAACTCAAGTTTGAGATGAGACGAGATGAGATGGGCTCTTCGCTGCTGGAAGACTAGAGTGTATATGTATACGTATTACATATGTAACCACGTATGCAGATATACGAATGCCGTAGCAGCGCGAGGGAACCGAAGGGAGCGGGATTCAAACTCATCCGAAAGTGCTGCATCGCATCTGCTTTCATAGTTTATCGCTACGGAGACCTTTCCGATGACGTAGTATAGGAATGTATACATCTATATCGCGTGTGACATAGAAAAGGTCCGGTTACGCCTCTAACCGACGTCATACTTCATATGTCGTAAGGAAACCACCCTTTATACCTAGGGAGAAAGTTAACTCGACCGTGAAAATACAGAGGGACGCAATTTTTTGCCGTGACGCTGTCGACGATCTATATAGGCGGGGTCTTTCATCAAGCCAACAGCCCCAGGGTGATCCTCGTCAATGAGTTCAAGGATAGGAACTTGTTAGACCTTAACACTTTCTAATATAGCATCTCTAAGGAATAGTCGTTATGTCGTAGACAAAAGAAACGAATGAAATTGCCAGGTATCGAGTAAAATCAAATAATAAATATGCCAAGCATTAGATGTATAAAAATTAGATAAATTTGTATGGTATTATTAAGTATTGAACTGTTATGGAAAATTGATTTTTCATGTAACCAGGAACTATAATCAATGCCTTGAACATTGGCGCCAATAGCGTAATTCCTATTTCAATTAGTCGCTTCTCCCCAGCGTATGCTTTTGCAGCCAATAAGATTACTCTCTGTCCAGTAACAAGCATTGATTTATTACTAGATACCTAGTTTCTCGAGGTACTGTACGTTGGTATCCCTGGCATTGGTAGGACTGTACGTCTGCATCGAACTACCACCTACTACTTCCTCCAAAGATAATCGCAAATCGCACCGTTTACAATTGAGTTAGCGACAGCGCAGACAAACCGTCAATTCGTACCTTTAGGCAGGATCCACATCGTACGACGTAAACAGGATACACGTCAATGCTCAATTAATGGAGAGCGTAGCAAACCAAACTAATTACGCCTTAATTACTATCCGTCTACGTGCGTACCAGAGAACTGTTCTACCATATCCTAGTAGAGAATTCACTATCTCAAATATTCTACGTTAATTAATAGCAAGATAAATAATAATTACTAATCAATTATAATTAATTGTGTAATAATCTGAAACTAAGCCAATCTAAATATTACGGTTTTGCTATAGATACTTTATCTGGGGAATTTTAGAGAGCCTTGGAAAATTGTATTCAGGATATCGAATCAAGATGGCAGATCTTCAGTATGTATTATATAGCTATGTAGGGAATCCTTTTAGCAATGGTTAGTGTGTCGCGTCTTCCTAATGGAATTCAATTAATTCCAATCTGGTAAATGCAGTCCAATGCTTTGCGCAGTGTCAACGATCTTCTAGGGTTAGGTTAGGATAGGTCGGATGTCACTTTGACGTATTTCTAAGATCCCAATAGGACTGCGTTTTGCCCCCTTATGGGATTGAGGAATAGCAGCAGCCTAACTATAATGGAGCATGAATTACATGATTTATGGACGGCTTCAGCCAGTCCTAGGACTTTCCCAAGTGGATGGGATGTTCTGGGACTCTTGTGATCCTTACTGGATGATGACAGGTATCTACAACCTCTTGTTGTTTGTCCTCCTTGAGAAACGCTTCTTCTTGGTTCTCTGGGAATTGTTTGAGCGTCTTCAGGCACGTTGATTCCTTCCTAACAGCCAATTCGACAGGACCACACACCTTAAAATAGCACTAGTGTTCCTTTATGGATCCTGAGGATCCATTTAATTCCTTGGGTTTGTTCTTAACTTACCTGTTGAAAAAAATATTGGCTATACAAGTGATCATCGTAGAGACTTTTAACAGTATCTAAGTTAACGATGAGTATACATGGTGATTAAGGACTATTGCAACACCTGCAGTTACAATCTTCATTTGATTACCATCAATACCTAGATTAAATCATCTTTATGTGATAAAACAGTTTTGAGTAACCCTGTATATGCGTTATTTTTCATTCTAGTTGGATTTTGTGGTTTGGATAAAATTAAGGGTTGTTTTAGAGTTATTAAATATTAGGATAGGAACTTGTTTTTTTTTTTTGGGAGGGTAGTTAGTACCTAACAAGGTCTGATTAAACAACAGATTCTTTTTCTAGATGTGAATGTGATGGTGGAAATTTTAGACTAAGGGTGGAATAAGGCTAACGATACTACGATACAAGGAGAAAGTAGAGGAAGGGTGAAAGGAGACAGAAAGAGGGAGAGAGAGAGAGAGAACAATAGCAGCCAGATGAAAGCGTTTTCCAGGCCTCGGGCTATTCCCTGTGTCCCTCTGTGAGTTCGTCAGATATTCGCGTGGTCGCAATTAGCCGTGTGAATTGAAATGAAGCAAAACAATGACGGACATTTTTGCAAGCTCTCAAATTAGCGCCAAACGGATCATCAATTGTGAACTGAGCTTAAGGTTCTTTTTTTACTGATTCCTCACAGTAATAGTACTCGAATTCCTATCTTCCTCTTGCACGTTACCAGAAATTCTTGTTAAAGGATCGCTTCGAAGAGTTTCTCTGAAAATGGATACCACCGATATTGCCAAAGAACTTAGAACCTTGAGAGCAGAAAATGGCGGACTCGAATTGGAAGGAATTTTCCACGACAAAATGCAGATGCTGAAACTTTCATTGAAACCATCTCAATTTTCCCTCTCAACTCTACATTCGCATCTTGGTCAAACTGTACTTGCCTTTTATCCTGTTTCGCCCTAAATCCGTCTGTGAATTTTTCTATAGTAATTCCGGGTAAACCGGAAACCATCCATCCCAACGGTCGATGAGCTTTCAAATCGTAAAGCAGTGAACTTCCTTATCGACGTAGCATCATCGTGATTTTCATTTGGCCAAAGTATATGCCCATAACAGATAAGCACACCTAGAAGAAGATTAATCGTTTAGGGATAGAAAAATAAAATGGCCAGAGGTTATCGTACTGGGTCGTTTAAAAATATTACATTGGATAATTGTGAACGTGAAAAATTATTTAACGAACAATGACTATCCACGTTTCTCATTGAGCACTTTTGCCATCCGTTAAATAAAGACGACATTACTAATCTATTTGGTGTACGTATGTATAGGTATAGATGGGTAACTCACTCGATGGAAGAGTCATCCTAGTAAATCGTCTTTATCGGTTAATTAAAGACTACAATCGACGCTATCCTCTTTAGTCACTTCAGATCGTCTTTCAACTTGACTGGTTAATTTTCATTGAGCATTCTCAAGCTTATAATTATTCCATGGTATATCACGTCGTGAGAACGCGATGCTTTCCTGAACGTTACTCCTGGATTTCGATGTCGGTTACGTGAAGTCCAATAGATGCCTGAAAATCGTATTGGTATTTCTGTGGATCATTAAAACATTACTCAGGGGATATGCTGGTCGTTACTTTCTACGAATTCCGATATATACAGATATAATACATATGGTACTGTGAGAGCACATATGTAATGCACGTATGCATATAGAACTTTCTGCATTTATCGACAAGGAAATAATATAGACGGAATAGAAATTGACATCTAGGAATGTAAAAATAATTTTTTCTAGTTATTATGAAAAAATGGGAAATTGCTGTAAAATTAACGTCCTACCGTTACCCTCCTCTAGACTAGTTCGACCCTCACTTTTGCTCTATCAGACAACCCAGCCACCCATCCACCCTCCTGGCATCCTCGTGGAAGTGGTGCCGCTGACCATCGCAAACTGAATTTCCGATAATTGCTTTCCGCGCCGCCTAAAATGATAATTAAATTCCTGGCGTTGCCCATGGCGAGCTATTATTATTGCCATAATGGCGAACGGCGTGACTTTAAAAACGTCAATCAGTTTACCCAAAGTAGACGAGGACAGTGTCGTAGGAATATAAAAAAAAAGTGGGTTAATTATACATAAGAGAAAGAAAATATTTTTCCTGAGCCAAAAAAAGTAACGTAATCTTAACCATGACGAAATGTATGGTTTCGTAATCGGATTATTAGGCAGTACCCATTGAATGCGCTACATTTACTTCCGGTTAACAGACACGTAAACCAGAACCATTACCTTCCATTTACGTGATGTATAAAGGACTCCTTTAGATTTCCCGCTTCATCTCACTCCTGGTTAACCTCCAATATGGGGTGAAGATTGTCAGGGTGATTCGACTGGTTTTTTCCTTTTTCTCCACTTCCTCTTCATGTTCACTAGAAGCGAATTAGAAGTGCAACGGACTGAAGTGAATTTCGTTCGTTCAAATGGTCGTTTCTAGAGCGGTAAGCCTCCGAGCAAAGTTACTTCCATGTATAGGTTATAACCTATCGGTTTATCGATTCGTCAATATCCATGTACATACCAACCTTATGTTCTAGCATAGGCACTTGCATTACTGTAGCTAACGTCACTGCTGCCACTGCCAGAACTATTTCCGATTACGTCACACGCACCACTGTCATTTTCATCTTTGATTTATTTCTCTATCTCCACTGAACGTTAACACGTTATTCCCTTAAAGGTGCTCACGCAGTGTCATTGTCCTGTACTGATGCTTTGATGCCCTCTCTCTCTGTCCGCCTGTATCGCTTGACAGCCAAACTGTCGCCGCTCGAGTAGCGAGTTAATTTCAATCTTATCCGCATGGTACGGCGCCACGGGTTTACCGAGCGTCCTCCTGTATACGATGTCGTTAAATTAATCCCGCCGCTACGAGAACGGTTTACCCTGGGCGCCAGTGCGGAATGGTAAACGTGTCCGGAATCTTTGAGCGTGTACCGATGAGATTTCGTCAGAGTTTCAGAACTTTCCGGCTCGACCGGCAATGAAATTCTATTGGCTAGTCAGAACGTAGATTTAATCGCTCGACCAACTGTTGACAACGACCAGGGAATTCATGCGGGAGATTCAAATGAATTCAAAGCGCAAAGCTTTATTAACACCAGCTTTAAGTATGTATGTACATATACTGGCAAATAATTTATATAGGTTTCTTAAAACTTTCAGGTTGTTTTCTCATTAGAGTGTTGGTGTACGCGTCTTATGCTTGTGAATATCTCAGAACGATTTTTCTTTATATTCTTCCTTTTCCTTTTTAAACTGCTTAGAAACGCTCGACGCTTTCGGTCATTCGTCAGATCGTAAACGAAATTTTTTATTACATTTTTTCATTTTTGTACTAGGTTAGTTATATTTCTTAAGCGCATATGCATACGTGCACATGTACATCATTTTGTCTATCTGCGGTTCTAAACCTCCTTTCAATTGGACGCTACTGGTGCCGTCTCGCTCGTCTACTCGTTATATCCATTTATCCTTCAAATCCCCCTCAATGCGGTCTCGCTAATTAATCGACGGTCCACTTTGGGAAAAATGAACGTCCCAGTCGACGGTCTATTCTCGGGTAGCGTTTGTTCTAATGGAAACGAAACGTAGGCGTATATCGCAGATTTTCTCGTGTTTAATTAAATCTCGATATATGATTAATTAATATTCTCGAAGAGACTAACATTTTTTGATATAGGAATTTAAATAAAGTATATAATAATTTTTCATTGACGCTTGGATTTTATTGGATATCTAGATAAAATTCAATATAGTATACATATAGACTAGCTAGAGAGAGAAGGTGTTGCCACATAGGTATGAACAATTTCACTGAAACATTGAAACGTATATCTATATATCTTTTCACATTAGCAGTACATATCCACTCCTCGACCTATTTCACACTCGTCCTTGAAACCACAGGAAAAGTTGCAACGCCCAGAAGCGAACGGGTTCGGAAATACTTAGCTCGTGGGAGTTTCTCACGAGTAATGAGCTCGTTTATGACACGTTATTATACAATAAGTAAATATCCAACGCGAGAATAGAAGAATTTTACGTGGTTGCTTTATTGAAAAATGAAGACACTGTATACACGACTTTGGCTCTATGGGCAAATTGCAGAATAGAATAGCAGAGGACAAAGACATCCAACGTACACACAAAATTAAACGTGCCAAGCTGTCATGTAACTCGGTACCATTCTTTACATTCAACAGAACCAGGAAGATGTTCATTCTGAGTATCATCATTAGAACGATTTGTCATAACCCTAAATATTGTCATCCACATTTATTATAAAGCGTTGTAAATAGTAAAATAAATAATTTGTGTTATCTCTTAAAATGTTACTCTAATAATATAAGTTCATATATAGCGTAACACAGTTGATGTGCTGTAAATCGTATTTTGAATACTCCCGGGTTTCTTTTGACTAGCGTAGTAACGGAACCGTCGACTGGGCAACAATGGCGGCGCCGCACTTGGTGCTTTTCCACTGGAGGGAAGCCATTTTAGGTGGCGCCACCAGTCGGCAGCGTACACGCAACAACGCCGCATGTAGCGCCGCTCATCGACGAGACAGAACTGTTCGCGTTCCGCCGAGGTGGTGCAGTTTTCTCGTGTCGCGTAGTGTAGTGCTTTTTTCCTGTTCGTACACGGAGTGCTGTGCCGATGAGGCGGTCGAGAATTTGTCCCGATGACTGAGGAGTGCCTTTAGGTAATAAAAATCATTAGAAACGACACGTAAAACCTACGTGATACAGAACAGAAAATATTCGTTCTACCAGAATGAATACGCGTACGAGAGCGACCACTGGTGTTCTGTGGTTACCAAAATCGAAGCACGCCGCCGGCATCGTAAAACTACGATTTTATTACGAGACTGCATAACGTCCTGTATTGTTTTTGCACTTAAAATAATTACATGGTATCGGTACGCCAGACGTCGTTGACAAATATAATTGGCGAAGCGTCGTATTCGATTCTTAGAATATATATATTTTATCGCCTAGTGGAGATGCCCTCGCGAGTGGAAGTGAACGGTTACTAATCCTCGTGTAAATTTGTCAAACTCCAATAATTTCTCGTTGCCACGCTAAAGGAAAATCATCCTCGCGTCTCTCGTGGAAAAATTGTCGCTTCCGCATGGCGTCCTCTGATCAGTCTCGTGCACTCTCGTAAACTCTCGTAAAGAGAGTGAGTGAGAGAAACAGAGAAAGAGAGAGAGAGAGAGAGAGAGAAAGAGAAAGAGTAGTTATCGCGAACCAGTGGAAAATGGTCGACGTTTCTCCGTGACCGTTGCACGCCTTCGATCGACACGTTCAGGCCTTGGATTATATATCGCTTTTCATGTAAATGCTGATCATAGACCATAGCGTTCCGAAGGAAATAATTTACGTGCATGAAATGACACAATGAAAAATATTGTCTAATAAATTTGGAGCATTTAGCATATATCCGTTTCCGTCTAGGGTGTAACATGGTGTTTAGCATGTACGATAATACGAGTCCAAAATCCAGTCTTCGCCTTTCTCTCGGCTGAGTGTATGCGTATTCTTTTTTCCTTTTTCCTTTTTTACCCCGTTATAGATACCATTAGCTCATATCGGAGCACGGCACTCGCTATGCCGGGACGCACACGCCATTTCTGTTTGTCTCTCGCGATAAATAACCGTCTACTCTGTAACCTACTACGGCTATAATACCTCACCGACATTTTCTCGTTGAGTCTCAAGCTGAATTCACATCGTATCGTGTCAGCGCGACATTATCAGAACGGTTATCGCTCTAGGCTTCGAACAAACAACGTTTCAAAGTTTGCCCACGCCAGATGTCTACAACACTTCTCTCTCTCTCCTCTCTCTCGTTCCCTATGTGCCTCTCTTATCCTGTGTAGTATACCGGGACATTGTCGTAGGCGCGAAAATTCTTTGTCGTTCTCATATCTGAACATTATATCCTCGTGACACACACTGTGTATTTTACATCAAGTCTCGCTTGCATACGAAGTAAGAATAATATTCAGTGTGCAGAGAACCTCGTACGACGCGACCACGAAGGAATTCTATTTTCAAGAGCAACGTGCTTCTCTACTCGAGGCCGGGTCGTGCGCCATTTTTTCTCATTCTTTCCGACTCGCATCAGTCGGATTCTCTCTCTCTCTCTCTCTCTCTCTCTCTCTCTTTCGCTTAGACACCCGTGCGCCTTTATTCGACAACCGGCGGCACGCAAAAATCCAGTTTTCGTATCGCCGGACTTTAAGGCTCACGACCCGTTTCCATGAGAATTCCATCGTACGACGCGACAGTACGCACTCCGCACTAACACGCTCGAAAAACACGTTTCTACGTCATGTCTGAGATACGTGTATAACGTTCCTCTGTCTCTATGAGGCTTTGTACTATGTGTGAGTTTTCTGTAATAACGGACCAGAGTCAGAAACCCGTCCGTGCACGTCTGTCCCTTTGTACTTTTGCATCGTTCACGGGCAGATGCAAGGCGCAGGGAAGACGAGCTATGGGTGCGAGCGGAAGTGAGGTTATGTACTACGGTGCACATGGGATGCTTATAAAACTGCCGGCAACATTCAATTGGTCCTTACCTTGTGCTACGCGAGGGTAATGAGCATTATCGGAATGAAAAACGACAACGCGGAATACTCCGTTCGCAGTTTGTGATGGTGGGAATGGTAAACCGTTCCCCCTTCTCTTACTCTCTCTCTCTCTCTCTCTCTCTCTCTCTCTCTCTCTCTCTCTCTCTCTCTCTCTCTCTCTCTCTCTCTCTCTCT
>JARQTG010000143.1:0-45601 GCA_030142615.1 Syrista parreyssii | reverse complement strand
CTCTCTCTCTCTCTCTCTCTCTCTCTCTCTCTCTCTCTCTCTCTCTCTCTCTCTCTCTCTCTCTCTCTCTCTCTTTTCCTCTCGTGGCCGTGCAAAATATTTTTCTTTGGCTCACGTAGTACATTGCGCGGTTCACGCTACTGCGTTTGCATGCATGCAACGCAGAATATACTATACCAGCGTACACCTATATGTTTTGCAGTTTTCCTGGCGGCTTTAACGTTAGAAAATTCACGACGTCACGCGTTCTCCGTGGCTACAATCGATCCGTACTTCACTCTGCGACCCGCTTTTTTCTCTCTTTCTCTCTCTAACGCTCTCTCCTACCCTTATGTCTCTCTTTCCCTTTCCCCACTCCGTGCTCTTTTTCTCCTCGTGTCTCCTCGTTCCCTCTGTGCATCTTTACGTCAGGGTATTTTCTGCATGCCGTCTATTTTTCTGTTTGTTTTCTTTTTACTCTTTTTATGTCTTTGTTTGCTTCCTCGGCCGTCATTGTTTCTTAATCGGTTTTCAATCGTCGGTAAAATCAACGAACAACATCGCTCGCTAGGTCCTTGATAACGAGCTCTATATAAACCAAACGAAGGTCATGCGATTTACTACGACGTACCGTACGGCAAAATTGTCTATTGAATCATCAACTGTACTACCTTGCTATGGTCGAGGCACTGACAATGCACTTAAAATGTGCATAGAGAAATCCTTGGGAATACAGTTACTATTGTTGGCTTGTAATTTTCACAGAAGCACGGATAATGCCTGTTTCATTGGTAGAGTAGACCTTTTTTTTTTTGCTTAGGGAACACCTAGTGGTCGTAGCTACCTGGTAGGTTTGAAATAATCCCAACCATAGTCTCTGGGTAGAGTTAGTATATAGTTTTATTGGGTACGGTAGCATGGTATAGTATTGTCTAGACTATAGGTGGGAATCGGTTAAAGTCTCTTACTATAACTGTCAATTTCATTGCTCCTACGAAAACTGGCTCTCTTACCTGGAGCGCCATATTTATTATTGTACACAGCTGCAAGGTACACGAGTTCGTGTTATCTACTGTGTTTCCAGTGGGAATTGAGAATATTAATATTGCTTTTCTCTCTTGTTTACAGTGTGAAGTCTGAGCCTACCTGGGAGCGTTTAAGAAGCACGTCCCCCGAGTGTCCCCCAGCCAAAATCACTCGCCTAACCTCTCCCTTATCCTCCTTGTCCTCGTCCATTCCCTTGGTTCCAGTCAATCCTGCGAAAGCCAGCCGCAACAATCACATTCGCGAACTCGTGATCGACGCAGCCATGGACGGTATGGACAGCAAACCAATGCTGAACGACGATCCGTCGGTCACATTGACCATTCGCCTCATCATGCAAGGCAAGGTACGGATCACCAGTTCCTAAGGAACATCTTTCTCCGTAAACGTCATCTGGAGCTATTAGAATTAGATTTAAGCTTCTAGCTTGGGTCGTGGCGATGTCGATGGCTTCGAGAAGCAGAATATAAACCTGTGATTCAGAGTTTCTACTCTCTTGGCACGGATCACGGCTAAGGGATTTATTATTGACTCGGGTCATGGATACGTTGGATACCTGGTGAGTGCGATTTGTCGAGGCAGGTATCGGATATGGTTCCTTCACGACGAGGACGGATAACCAAAACTTGCCTGGGGTCATAAGAAACGGTTTTCCTTGGTATAATGGTGCCTGGGAACAATGCCGTGGCCACTGCCAAGAATTCAGCTTCGACGTTGCACCGCACTTCTCTGTCTTTATCACGGTCCTTGATCTTCCTACTTTTCTCTTGCTCTGTATCTACTTTTGCTTTTTTTTTTAGTCTACATTTTCTTCATCCTGCCAGGCACATCCCTTCCCTGACCTACGAGGTATCATTGCGCATCTTGAGATTGGCTTCAACGCACATATAAACCAGGCTTGCTACGTACACGCCGTGGCCTCCTCTCGGATCGTGCTGAAGTGCGCCACGAACATTATTGCATGTTTCTGCATATCTGAATGATGCTCTTCGCCGCAAAATTCACCCTGTTCGTTACACCCCTTATTCTCCACCCTCTATTCTTCTTTCCTTACCGTTCTCCTCGCTGTAGACGTATATAACGTAGTACACTGCACACCTTTGAAGGGCTTCGCATACATGCCCCTGGCAAGACCCTCGCTGCTCCTGAGTTGTCTGAAGTGCTTCCATGTCAAATCTCATTACGTCACATGTTTTTACCTCTCGATGGCGCGGGGCTTCCTGACATTTTAGAACCCTTTACGCTTCACCTTTTACATATCAGACATCCATGTCACGGGGATTTGAAACTCTCTATCTTTATTACCTGTCTAGCTGAACCGTCGGGCGAATCTGCAGATTGTTTGAATTTTTTTCATCCCTCGTTGCAATTCGTGGCAGCGACATAAGCGAATACGTCTGGTTGCATTTTTGGCTACAGGTATTATGTCTGCGAAGTTGCGACCAACTGACGCTGACTGGACTTCGGCCAGGGCCGACGGCCAATCGTTTGGCCCGATGCGAATCGCGATTCCATTATCGTTTCCATTACGTACCAAGCTTTAGGAAAGGCCTTGCCGGGACGTCGACGCGACGACAGTCCCTAAACGAGACCTCGTACCATTTTCTTTCGTTTGTTTTCGCGTCTCTTCTTTTCTCACAGCTCCTCGCGCAGACAACCCTGCCTCTGTAGAATCTGCCAATTGGCAAGGAATTCCTGGCGCATGCCTACGCCTTGCCACGTGGGGTTAGGCTCCTTGAGACTGTAGAAATCAAAAGACAAGCCAGGGCACTTCAAAGTGTCTTAGCCACCATTTTTCTCCCTTGGTACAGTCGTTGTCAGTGTGTCTCTATGTGTCTCTCTTGCTCTCCCTTTTGATCCACGAAAAGTTCCTATTTATCTACACTACGGGTTATACGTATGCACATGTATCTTGGGAGCTTTATGGATTCCAGTAGGCTGGACCAGAGCCAGGGCCGTCGGCCAACCGGTTCTCCAATACCAAATTGCGTTCACTCTCTTTCGGCCATTTCCCATTATACCAGTCAAATTTTCACTATGCTCCTGCGCCCCTCGATCCTCGCCATTTGGATCACTATTTTTTCGACCAATGAGCGCGCGGGCATTCCCCTCGTGCCGCGTTTACCGGATCGATCCTTGAGCCGTGACCTCGATCTCGCAAATTTCGCGAGACTCCTGGGTACCTCAATAATTGGCTGACTTCCAGTTACTTCCTCTGCTTCTTCTTCCTTTTCTCCTGTCTCTTCATCTCTTAAGCTTCCTCGACTTCTTCTTGTTCTGCTGACGATGCTCGCCGCTACAGCGATATCCGGCTCTGTTTTCCTTTTAGTAACAATCGTAGGAATGTGGTAAAGTCGCAGGTTTCCTGAGCTGCAGCATTCTCACGGTATTCCTTGATAACGCTAAAGCCCATGGAAAATCAGGGAATCCCATAACGAGTGAGAAAAAAATCGCGTACCTCGTGCAAACTATAAAGATTTTTTTTCAAACAGCCACACAAAAATCAAGCATAATTTTCAGCTTACACAGAGTCGTTTGTAATGGTATCAGAGTCCCACGTCAAAGGATAATTAATTTTTTTTTTTTTTTTTCAATATTTCTTTTTTCTTTATCTCAACATTGCCATCGTCGCGTTGAGACATATTCAGGTACATATGTTTTCTATACATAGACTGGATGCGACGTGTATATACAAACTGGCCGTCTAAAAATAAAGCAACACTGTTCGTTCCAACGTTTCCAGTAAACACACCCGCTATATAGTGAGATCGATATTGTTCTCGGGTATCGTCGAAAGACTCTAGCCCGGTCGGAACTGATTGTGAGAGATCACGAGGAAGAAGCAAGGCAATGGACGGAAACGAATGGAAAACAAATGAAAAGAAAAAAGGCAAGGAAAAGCCGGAGGAACTAACCGTAGAGAAAGAAGTCCCGGTGTATTGTTGCAGTAAGAAAAATGGACTGTGAGCGTCCATTGTAACGTTAGTCGACTTAATTAGGACAGAAAGTTGAACGTAGAAGCGGATACGAGTTTAGGTATAGTAAGTAGAATGCAGAAAAGGAAAGCAAGAACAAATGTTAAAGGGTGCACAGGAAGTTTCTGGATGTCAACGGCGTGGATGGTGCAGCCACAGAAAAGTCCTTACGGATAGCAGTTGCAAGGAACGCCGGCATGTGGAGTAAGAAAACAACACGGGGTAATTCTGACGACGTACATAGTTGTTTAAAAACCTGACTACGTCCATATTGAAACAACCCTGGTATTGTTTTGCGCAATGCTGATTCAGCAAAGAGAAGTCTCCTTCGCAGGGAATTCCTCCTTTTGACTCTTCTACGTTGACTTCGATGCGTCTGTCTCTTTCTTGCGCGCCTGATCGCCGATCGCTCCGTCTCTATCGCACTCGCGAGCAGAATCTGATCGGAAGGAATCTCACAAAATCGAAGACCAAGACCTTCGACAATTAGTCGAGCTTACTCGTGTGTCTGTTATGCGCATTGTATCGACAGTTTTTCCTGTTTTGAGTGAATTCAAAATATTTTCATCAAATGATGTTCACCTGTGGCACAGATGGACGAACGTTCGTCGAACTTGCTTTTCCCAGGTTACTATGATACTTTGGTGTTAGAATCACCAGGACGTTTGCTGGCATTTGATCGACCTCAACTTGGCTTCATCTAAGTTTAGAGGAAGCGCATACCTGGTGGTCTAAGCCTAGCTGACATTATCGGGGGTCAGATACATTCGAGAGACAGTTGGATGGGAGCGCAAAACTGGACAGTGTGAATATTTCGTGGTGGTCAGACTATTTATAGTTGTACGCGTCTCGAGCTACATCGACAGTCGCCATAGTTCTTTTCTTCTTTACCGACCCTGGTATGCTCGAGGAAAATTGTCATTACTGTAAAATGTTATTTTGTGTTTTAGGAGGTCGGCAGCATCATCGGCAAGAAGGGAGAGATCGTGAAGAGGTTCCGTGAGGAAGTAAGTGGACCCGATGCGCAGAATTTGCAGCGCATATAACGTTAAGCTTCCTTCCATCTAGTGACTAAGACGAGTAACTAATGTATCATGTCTTCTGACAAAAACAGTCCGGCGCCAAGATCAACATCTCCGATGGCTCCTGCCCAGAACGTATAGTTACTGTGACGGGCCCGACAAACTCCATCTTCAAGGCGTTTACGCTGATATGCAAGAAATTCGAGGAATGGTGCTCGCAGTTCCATGATATTCAGGGAAGCGGAGCCGGCGGCGGCGGCGGCGTTCCAAGACCGCCGATCACCCTGAGACTCATCGTTCCGGCATCTCAATGCGGTTCTCTTATCGGCAAGGGAGGTTCCAAGATCAAGGAAATTCGAGAGGTGACCGGTGCGTCGATTCAGGTCGCCTCGGAGATGCTTCCCAATTCGACGGAACGGGCTGTCACCATATCGGGAACGAGCGAGGCCATTACGCAATGCATCTATCACATTTGCTGCGTCATGCTAGAGGTACGCACCTTGCGTCAGGTACTCGGGTCAATCCCGAGGTCCATTGCCTGGGTCACTGCCCCTGTGCTTATACCACTCATAGCGATAGGTTTGTCAGGAACTAGAAATTTAGTTCAACGAAACTATCCATGAGAAATTGTACTAACCGAAGATTCTTATTTTTTTTTTTATTCTGTTTTCAGTCCCCTCCCAAAGGCGCCACGATCCCTTATCGCCCCAAACCCCAAGTTGGTGGGCCAGTGATCCTGGCTGGTGGGCAAGCCTACACCATCCAGGGTAATTACGCGGTGCCCGCCCACTCGGACGTAAGTACAGTATTGCCATTGCCCGCCCCCCCTGCCGGGCCTGCGCCCCCCTCGCTCAACACCCAAACTTTGACAACTTCGCCCTTCGCGGCCCACCCCTCCTCACCCTTTGCCGCTTCTCACGGACATCCTCTGCTCCCTGCCCATCTTACCTCCGCCCATCATCCCCTACACCCGAGCCCCTTACACGCCAGCGTGGCAGGCCTCGCCGACCCCCTGCTGAAGAGTGGACACTTGCAGGCAGCCCTCCCGCCCGCACACCTCGTGGCAGACGCCGTAAGTCTTTTGTTTTTCGTGACCCACCGTTCCCCAAGACCACCATTACCATCTACCATTATCACCATTCACTATCACCACCACCACCCCTACCGTCAACCCCTCACTTGAGACCCTGTAATTCCGTCAAGTATCACACACGTCTTTTACAGCCATACACGACACACAGCTGACATAGCAGATACTCCTCAAGATCATCCCCTGTTTAAATTTTCCTCGTGCCACGGCGGGTAGCCTAACTTAACTTCCAGAGGAACGAATCTCTTTCACTTTCACTCAAGTACCACAACGCTGCTCTTACTATACTATTTACCTTACCTTCTTTACACAGGTGTTACCAACCTTAGAGCAAAGTACAGTATAGTCATTTTATCTACACGGAGCAGGCCTTAGTTACGATCATTCACGTATCATTTCATGCAAATGTCTTACATGAGATGATCGAACGTAATATCCTGATGTATGTTGATAGACGCTATCACTGCTATAATCGCTAGAATGATATCCAGTATCAGTCATCGTTTCATGCTATTAGTCGCTCAGAAGTCTGGCTGAATACAGCTCGGAGCACAATTTCTAGTAACGACTCACGTTACGTTAACCGTATAATTACAATTGATGATGACTTGACGTTATATTCTTTTGGATAGCGAATAAGACATACATTTTATAAAATCAATTGAAAGGCTATACGCCGTGGTCACGACGTAGCAACGTTTCCCTCACGTGTATCGGAATGCCGTCGCCCACCCCCGATTCTATAGGCCGTCTGCTCCTATCCTAACTTCCGGTTCACCTATCACTCCATTCAACCTTATCCAGCTCGTAGCTTTTTGCTCGATAATCCAATTTCTGGTACCACGCTGCGCGGATCTACGTTTCGAACAAGACTTTCTTTTTATTCTCGAGCAAAGTTTCTTCTCTCGTAAAAATTAATAACAACGCAATTACGCTATGCGTCTTGTTCCTTTTTCTTTCTGGAGAAAAACGCAGCTGGCCATGTCTCCGCCGTAACTTTACACGTAACCGTTATATCAGTATACCGGGAGCATCAATTTTTCCATGACAATTATTTGCGAACCGACGCTCTCTGTACTTGATATCACGTCTACGTAAATAAGCTTTGCTTCTTTATCCGCACGTTATACGTCTGTCTTTGCTCGTACTTTTTCTTGTCTCTCCTGTACACGTCTTTTCTACGTTTCTTTTTTTCTCCCCAATGCTATTCTATTGTTCTTGTACTTGTCTCTGTTTCTCTACACTCGCATAGCTCAAGCATTTTTTAGCACCATCTCTACGCAGTGGATCTGAGAACTGGTCGCGAAACAAAAAATCTATTACCTATCGTCTCTTCCTGAGAGGATAGAAGAGAATGTATCAATGGAATTGAGAAGATTTCCTATCGCGCGTTAGAGCTGGTGCACCTGTTCGAGTCTACGGGATGACAGTATTCAAAATTCAGTGTTTCCATGTGTCCGGATCGGCCAATGAAAAAAAAAAACAAAGTTCAGCTAACGAGACATCCGGAAGTGGATACCACCGAATGGAGATTGCCGCTCTTCCCTGTACTCTGTCAAATCTGCAGATGATATTTTGAACAGCCCTCCAGGCATGACAATTGAGAAATAATAGCCAAGGGTACAGAATCCAAATTTCACATGCAAATAACGAGCCTGCTTAGCACGAGTGTTTGCACAGTTCGAATTGCGGATTTCTATGCTTTCCAAGATACACTAATCGCGTCAAGTATTTTCACACTGACATTTACTTGTTTGCCCCTCAAAAAAAAAAAAAAACACATTTCAAGTCTCGGCCTCTGTAAGACGTATAGGATTACCTGCGCCACATAAAAATCCGCAAATCGACACGTCGAATGAACGCAGGCGATGCGCGCGCGCTCTGTCGGCGAAACGAATAACGAAAGTTGCAAGGATGCCTCGACGATTCTCTCTCCTGTCGTCTGTTGGGTAACTGAAAAATTTGAAAAAAAAAAAGAGGAAAGACGCAACTTTAGGGAAATCTGTTACCTGCCTCCTGGTCCGCCACTCCTTCTGGTTCGGTCAAACAGGTTCGCGACACTATTTAATATTAAAAATCATCGCCGATTTCTCCTCCAGACACGACCATCCGCGTACCCCGACAATTCGCAAACATAATCAACCGGCTTTTGTCGCGCAAAGCCAGCTGTTTGCTAATTAGCGACGCTTTTTGTGCGTCGAGCGATCCAGCGAAAAGCAAATGTCGCGGTTGACATTTTGAATTATTAAATCTACTCGATCGATCCTGACTCTGTCTATCTGTCTCTGCTCACTCTCTCTCTCTCTCTCTCTCTCTCTTTAACAATCTACATACGTCTGTCCTCATCATTCGTGCCTATATACTCTGTCGCTTTATCTCATTCTCTCTGGACTACAAAGGGAATTTTCATCCACACTAGAAACAATCACACCGTCCCACGTGTCTTTTCTGTCGTATTCGTGGAATTTGGTTCGATGACCCCCTTTAAAAAAAAAAAATATTAGTTCGCGATACATCTCGATAAGTAATACTTTTTCGATTTCTTTTTACCGTCTTCACCTTCCTTCGTTCCCTTCACCATTCTCTCTGTAACCCCGTTTCTCGGGTCGCAGGGACACATCTTGAGACGATACGTAGAAGAACGCATGCGTAGCACACGGACGATATAAATGTGTAAAATAATTGGCCTCTGTCTATACACGACTATTATTATCCGTAATGACGTAATTCTATAAATTTTTTGAATCTTCACACGTATCACTCTACTACTCTGCTGTCTTTGATTTTCAAAATTTCAACTTAAAAAAATCGCTTGAACTCAGCTCATATAGTCTATAGTTCACTTCCGGTACTAACATCATTGTCTCATAACCTTTCCCCGCCTGTCCCATTATAATCGCACATACTATTTTAACAGGATATTTATCCGCCCGTCTCCCATCATCCCTCTGCTATTCAGCCTTTACGAGCTTTTAATCCCAAAAGTTTACGTACTGTTGATATAACGGAATTTAAAAAAAAAAAAAATTTTTCACCACCCCTTTCTCTCTCTTTATATATCTAAGAGTTAATTAGTTTCGCCAATTATTATCAGTAGCCATTGTGATTGCAAACTCGTATAACCTCTGTTATACGTATATTACGTATAGGTCACTTGTGAAAAGCCCTGAAGCTTTCAACGTAATAAGCTTATCTTCTCATTATGATCCTTCTGGCCTCTGCAATTACTTTACTCACGTTCTCATACTTAATGTATTGTACGTGACTTTTTCTTTTTTCTTTTTACCTTTTTTCTTTTCTTTTTTTTACCCCTTTTAGATTCATTCGTTCCTATACGCACCTTTACGTTTTTCATTCATATCACTCTCAGCCTCATGTTATCTCACTTCACGCTCGACCCGGAACACTACACGCACGCACACACTCACGCAGTAAATAGATGAGAAAACGCATGGCTTTTGTATCGACATGCAGAAACTAGCGTATGTACGCGGCGTTAGCGAGGAGTTTGCGCGTGGCAGGGTGGGCTGCCAATACCATTTTTTTAAACGTATAAATTACACGTGTCTATACTGACACATGCAATCACGAGAGATCGAGATTCTCTCGTATCACACGTTTTTTCTATACTTCAGGTATTTTATAGTAGCACATAGGAAATGAAGACCGGAAATCGTATTTGCGTCGATCGTCGATTTTTGGGGGTTTTTTTTTTTTTTTTTTTTTTTTTTTTTTTTTTTGTCCATTAGATTTCTCGTGTGCCGATTGCGATGGAAATATGTGCTTTATATATTTTCGTTGTCTGTCTACCTATTCTATTCCTTTACGTTCACTTCCGAACAATCTCATTTGTACAAGGGAAAAGAAAGCACGTAGAGGATTGTATTGGATGACTGGTAGCGATCCACTTGATTTTATAAATGTTTTTTTTTTTCTCCCTTGCAATTTCTCCGAATTTATTTTCTCACTGATCGACAGGAGCACACGTGTGGTGTGTGCGCATGCGAATTTATTCGCCACCCTCGTATATATATATATATATATATACACATATACATGGCATTGTCAATTCTCGTCGATATTTAGTTTCAGTATTGATTTCTTCCTTTTTTCTTACCTCGGCTCCACTTACAGCCTCGTGTATTTTTGATTTATCATCATTAGCCCTGTGCCCTCGTAAACCGGAAGTTTCCCCTACCGTTGCCCTCTGCATCAAGTAAGACCAGGGTGAGACGACCGGAGAACATTGTTTCTACACGTTACTCTTCGTGCGCGGGGATTGGCCATAGAGAATCGTTCCTACGTTATTGATCTAATTGATCTGAATTATCTTCCTGAGACCTAGATCCAGATTTTCATTACGTATGAGATGCCAGCTGACCATTGCTATCGAACCTTTAGAATCATCGACACAACATTACTCGAACGTAAAGTCATCGTTCAATGACGTCACTGTCACGAATCTAACGTAGTCCTCGTCGCTCGCAACTGTTTCAACCCAAAACTAGAAAAGTAGTTAAAAACGTAGAGCAAGTGTTGAACACTGTTTTCTTCTATTCCTCGCACATGCAATATACAAGTTTGTACAGAGAAGAAAAAAAAAAAAAAAAACAAAAAAAAAACGTGTATCCAACGTAAGTCTTATTAGTCATAAAATTGATATGCCTTATCAGTACGTGCAGTTGTCACCGATAGTGTCGTCATATTCAATGATCCAAGCTCTTGTAGATCGACGTGAAAAAAAAAAGGAAAAAAAAGAGTGAAAAAATTATCTGAGCAAATGACGCATAGATACGAGTGAATCTGTCGAGGAGGTCACGTAATTTCTTGTCACCCTTGTCGAGAAGAAGCGAGTTGAATAGATTGCGATAAAGGGAATGTTAAAGCGGGACCGACGGTAGAGCAAAATTGGCAAGGATATTTGACAGCGGGTTGACAGGGTGGATTCTCAATGGTTGTTTCAGATGGGCAAGCTGGGTACTAACCCGTTGGCAGGACTGGCTGCACTTGGACTCGGAGGACTAGCAACCCCAGCAAACACCGGAGGGTTGAACCCGGCCGGTAAGTGTACGTCGTTTGATCCTGACCTTTACCAACATCCTCGGGAGTACCACTCGTAACTTACAAGTTCGATACAGCACGCGTGATGGTTAAAAAATATTCTTTTATCATGTCGAAAAAGTTGATAATTGTTTTTTTTTTTTTTTTTCTTCCCTTTCATTGTTGCTGTTGATGTTATTATTATTGTGTTGTTATTATATTTTGACACGTATATTAATTTACGTTCCATTTACCTCGCACGGTCCGATTGACGTGTTGTCGCGTGCTGTCATACGTCTTGGAAAGCTTCGAGCGGTGCTTGTAATAATGAATCAAGCTCTCGCTAAGCTGTCTCTTTGTGATCGACACAGCTCTGGCAGCTCTCGCAGGAAGCCAATTACGCACGAGCAATACGAACAGGCAGCAACCAGCGGCGAACAATCAGACGCACGAGATGACAGTGCCAAACGAGCTGATTGGCTGTATCATCGGCAAGGGCGGTACCAAGATCGCTGAGATACGTCAGATATCCGGTGCCATGATACGTATCAGTAACTGCGAGGAGAGAGAAGGTGGCGCCACCGATCGCACGATCACGATCACCGGTAATCACGACGCCGTAGCACTCGCGCAGTATCTCATCAATATGAGGTGAGTCTCGTTCCGATCGATGATAAGAATTCTCCTCTTTATGAGCGATCGTTACAATTAAGATCCGGACGTTTCCAGAATTGTCCTGAATTCTTATAATTGTCTTTTTGTCTCCGTTTCATTCAAGTCAAGGGAGGATCCTCTCGCGCTTTGACACAAATGCACGAGGGGATGATTTTGTGTTTGATGTTAATATATTTTTTTGTTTTTGTATTATCATTATTTTTTTTTTTTTTTTTTTTTTCCTGGGATACCGAGCACCCAGATTCTCTCTCCCGCGAATCTGTGCTCGGTTGTCGTCTCCGAGACTCGACGTGTATTTTCGGGAATTTCACTGAACGATAAACTCGGCGAGAGCTCGGCGGCGACACGTGTGATAATCACTGTGGGACAGAAAGGTGAGAGGTGGTAGTTTAAGGTTAAGGACAGGACGAAGACCAAGTAGTCGTCGTGGCAGATCAATTTTATAACGGAGGAAGGAGAGCGTCGCGCGAGGCAAGAGCAAACGTAAAGGAAGACTACGTCGGAAGAGGAGCCGTTCTTAATCCTTTGTTTCCAGGTCCTGTACCTCCAGGTCCAGTACCTTGAGTATCCTGCAGATTCAACTCTGCCAACATCTGCTTCCTATTGCCGCTGGCTGTCCTTTTTCTTCGAGTATACTTGAGCGAAAAGAGAGAGTAAAGAAACGAGAAAGCAATACGTCACTCGGGCCGGGACAGTCTTCTGGCTGGTAGTAATCCTGTCGGGTCCTCTGCCGGATATCGCGACGAGCGAATCATTAATTCCTTCCCCGATTCGTTCGATTGGGCCGATCCGTGACATCCCTGGCGAGAGGCCTCCTTCGGGAAGTGATTTATAATATATTTTTTCTATTATTTTTTATAGACGGCACAGGTTCGAGTCCTGACGTTATAACGAACGCAAGAATTTCCACGGAGGTCTCTCGTCGATGCTTGTTTATTTTATTTTGTATTCTTCCTCGCTGTTCTCATCGCTTGGATATTCGTCAATAACCGGTAATAGCCAATAAAACGTTTGCTTCTTTTTGGTAGCGTCACGTTAATCACGGTGGTTGCCTAACGTATACTTTGCGAATACTTGTTATAATACGTTGGTTCATTTGTCTTTATTTACTTTGAATCACGCTGTACATAGCGCGTATCGCGGACACTCGCTTCCATTTCTTTTGAAACGATGTAATATAGTGAAAGAGACAGCCTTTGGTTATAATTGCTATTGATTGTTTGCCTACCATTTTCTCTGGGAATGATCGTCGGTATCTCTCGGCTCACAGACTCATTCTACGTGCGGACCAACTCCACCTCCACATTATATTTATAATCCATTATATTTTATTCCAGATTGTCACTCACATATTACTGCATAACTGCGATCAATGCCATCCCGATATATTTCTATTATCATAACTTCTATCATCATATTTATTACATATCGTGTCCCAGCACTCCCGTCGCATGGCCTGCACTCTGTCCGTCTGTTAAATCGCCTGGCATTTAATAGTCCTGTATATAGTACATACTTCACGCGATACCTAATCGTACGTAATGCATTGCAACCGATGGACACGTAATTACGAGGACACTTGGTACCTAAGAAAGTTCCATAGCAACGGAAGATGCGTCGGAGGGCAAAGGGAAGAGAGACTTTAGAACTTCGCGTTTCAGTACATTGGGCAGAGTGCACGTCATGCTTGTTTACTTTAGTTTCCGCCTCTTAACCGGTAAGGACCTGGAGACCGTGAGATATTCTTGTGCGTAAGAGCAGGAAGCAGACACCGGTGACCGCGAGCTGCGGTCGTCTCCGACGGGAACGTTCGGGCGATGCTGATCGGTGACATTGAACTGGAGCAATGAGAGTTAGAATTGAAAATTTTGGAAGATCTCACGCGGCCTCCAGGTCATTGCTGTGCTTTTTGAAACAGCAAAAACAAAAAAAAAATACCTAAACCGTTGTCCCTAAGGCCCGCCGGTTTTCTCACCAGTTATCAAGAACGTTTTCCCTTTACCTTTACATTTGTGTCTTTTCCCAGTGTCGAACTGCAGAAAGCTAACCTAGAGGCCCAAAATACCCAAACCCCTGGCAGCGGTACCACTCCCGGGGCATCCGGGGCCAGTGCTTCCCCTTCTACCACCACTACCACTGCCTCTCCTTTGGCCAGCGCCATTCCCCTGGCTCAGTTGCTAAGCAAGCCAGGTGCTCTCAACGCCCTATCTAGCCTGACCGCCCTCGGCGGGCTCACGGAATTGCTAGGTGGAGCCGCGGGTGCAGCGGCGACCGCCATGCCGGTACAAACGACCGGAGTACACAGATCGCATAAGCCTTTCACCCCGAGACTACGCAGTCCGGGGGCACCGGGCCCCACCGACAGTGGAAAATTCAAATCGGAACGCACCAAGTACAACCCGTACTGAAGCGCGGCCGAGATGGCGTCATCGCCGCGAGAAAAGACGTAAAATGGACGCGCGACCCCGGCATCCTCACCGTCGTCACCACGCCGCATTATATTACTATACTTTATTATATTCATCTTACGTAATTGGTGTACACCACCCCGTGCTTGCATCCCTTACACTTTTTGTTTTTTCCTCGCCACGTCGATCACGTCGAGCGATTATGTTCATTCGGGGAGAAAAAAAGAGTTAAGGGATGGAAAGGGGGGTTGCTCGACCCGTAACTGGATCGCTTATCACTTTGTTCAACTCGTGTTTCTCTTGCATAAAATCATTTGTACTTGGACGTGTACCGATAAGAGGGTGCGGTATCTCGTCCCTTGCGTCTTTTTTTTTTTTTTTTTTTTTTCTCCTTTCCTCTCCTTATATTCTCGATATCTTTACACGTTATTGTCATCCACTTACGGGTCGAGATACTATATAGGCATCTGTTCAATTTATTATCTTATACATTCTTTTTTGTTCTCTTTTTTTTTTCGATTCTTTTTTCCTTACCCTCGGGGTGCGAGGTCGCCCACGCGTCTCCGCAAGACAGTCTTTTTATATTCATATTATTAATTATCGATTATAATTATTATACTAGCCTTTCGATCACGTCTTTACTAGCTTAGATATACTCTAATGTAATGTTCTTTTTGTCCGTTGTTTTCTCGACGCTATATACCTATAGCGCCGCTATACATGTATATCTTTTTCGATATCCCATTTTTTCCGACCTTTTTTTTCTTTCTTTTTTTTTTCTTTCGTTTCTTTGTGATATAGTCGCATTATTATCGGGATACATTTAGTATGCGTGGCGAGTGATCGTGTTGAGACGCAGCGACAGCGGTATGACAATGTTTATATCCCGAGAATATCGGTTTGTTTGTTTGCAATTGTAATTGTAGTCTCGTAGTTTCGTAGTAAGTTTTTTTTTTCTCTTTCTTTTTTTTTTTTTCGACTCTCCCTTCGATCGTGTAATTTCCACATGGAAAGAAAAGGCAGTAGCTGTAATAGACCGAAATCATGTGTTAAAATAGCAAGGTGGCGACGGTGGGCTCTATCGTGCGTTAAACACATCTGCGTCGTGTTAACCTTTTGCGAGAAGTCGTATTGTGAATTAATACAAGAGAAAAGAGAGATTACGAACGTGAGACGAATGAAAAAAGAAATCTCACGACTCGGCCCGCCGTCCCCGTTACGGAGAGCTTATTAACAACAAGGACGCCTTGTTGATAATCGTCAACGAGAGTATCGCTGCACGGAATAATCAATCAATATATAATGTCGTATTACTATAAATATAATATAGAGGTAACGCATCTAATATACGAATACACCTTACGATGTACCACGGTTACATGCACACTCGCTTCTTCGATGCGTTTTTTTTCCTTACCTTCTTCCTCGTCAAATTTATATTATTACACAGAGACACTTCGGATCCATTTCCAATGTACACGATCACACAGTTATTGTACACATAGTTTTGCGTCACACGGCAATTACGTCTATACCGTCGTCGACGTAATAAATTCATTACGCAATGACCTGCTGTAACGTCGATGCAACGAATTCCTTCCTCTCGCGAGCAATTCAATTCGATTTTCTTTATTCTCGCACATTCTAAAGACACGTTAAATAATTCGTTTCTCGTTAACAGCGTCCTCGGTGATTTTAATGAGAAACGCTAAATTTTCCTTCGCTCAAGCAACACGTTTTCGCGCGCAGCGAAGGATACGAAAGTATCGGTAGAGCGAGAGAGAGAGAGAGAGAGACGCATATATTTTTGGCAATCGACTCGATAACATAAATCGCTTCGTTTTATCGTCACGTCTACGTCTATGATAAATTTTAAGAGGAGAGACTTCGTTCACGGCGCATCATTTATTGACATTTATTCACGTTCACATAGCTCGAGCGGAATGAAGTATGGAATACAGTGCGATACGTATTTGTGTGTTTGAATATAATATATGTATGCCCGAGAGAATGAGAGTGCGAGATAGAGACAGAGAGCGAGAGAGAGAGAGAGAGAGAGAGAGCGTAAGAGGTATAAAAAGAAATCATCCTTAAATATTTGTGTGCTCAATTCTAGTTCGTAGCAAAGAGTACCGGTAGCGATTTTTTCGCGACATTAGGTCGACACTCGGTAGAGGGAATGAGTGTTTAAAGTGGGTCCACACGGAAGAGAGAAAAAAAGAAAAGAAAAAAAAAAGGGGGTGGGGGTTAAAAAAAGGGAAGAAAAGTCCAGCTAGGTAACCAACTCGACGAGATTTTAATGCTCTCTCGCGTTTCAATATTTTTTTGGGTTTTGGGTGGGGGAGGGGGGAGAATCTCGTATTCACGTTTACCTATCCTTTTTTTTTTGTCCTCTTTCCTCCTCTCTTTTTCTCTTTTCTTTTTTTTCTCTTTCCCTTGAATCGGGCGCGTCTCTCGTACCGCCGAGAGTTCGTCTTTACAATTCTTTCATTTGTTTTTACCCTCTTTGTTCGCACACTTCGTATCGCGGGACAATAATTTCAATGGGAACTTTCGCGCGACTCCTGCGTACTCTGAAAATTAGGAATGCGAAAAAAAGAAGTGTGAGAGAGAGAGAGAGAGAGGGGGAGGACAGGGAAGGAGAAAGAGACGGGGCGCTGATAACGGAAAGATAAATATAAATACGAACGACAGCAAGAGAGAGCGAAGGAGAGCGGCGTGCGAGCGTGTGGATATTTCGCAGGATCATTTTGCGAACGAGATAAAGCGTAGACGAGGAGAGTAATGAATTTTTAGTGTATATTGGTCTGTAACGACGTCGCAGAGCTATGCGCATTGTGTGCTTAACAGACATTGGCTACCCTGTATCACCTTGTTGAATAAAGCTAGGCATATTTAATACAAAACGACACGAGATCTTACCCTGTGGCTTTCCTCGACATTCGAGATTCTCAAAGGACCTGAATATCAATTGAGCACAAAGCATCGTCCACGTTTCTGATAGCACTTGGGGATGGTCCTTTGAGAATCTTACATTCCACAAGCATACCATACCTGCCTGTACATCCAAGAGTATCTTTACAATAGAAAATAGTCGATGGACCGAGGGGACAATGCAAAGTTTTTGCTTTCTCTATGATTAAAGCGACTCGCCCTTACAGTCTGTAGTGTGAGATACTTGCATTGTCTCTTTATTCGAATATAATTCGTACGCTGTATTATAAATATTTGTATTTGTAAGAAAAAAGTGATACGGTGTTAAATTAGGCTTAATACTCATATAGCGTCTACGTTAACGAATTATATACAGTTGGATGTATGTTACGTGTCACGCTATATGTATACGAGAAATATGTACATGACCGGATATTGGAAACTCATTTGGAGAGTGAGAGGAGGAATGTAGGAGGAACGAGAGAGAGAGAGAGAGAGTGTGCGAGCGAAAGAGAAAAAGTAAGAGCGATTTAAGAGAGACAAATGCGTAAATTGAGAGAGAAATGAGAGAAAGAGAAGAGATGTATCCATCCACAACCAACTTGACCCAGGCTCCTGCCCATCTTCGGTAAGCACCATCCGCTCCTCTGTAGTCCTCTTAATCTACTTCCCCCCGTTTAACCGTAAATCGTTAGAGAAAGAAAAAGGAAAAAAAAAGAATCTTAACCATCAAAATTTTTGACTCTTTGGTTCTCTCGAGTTTTTTTTTCTTTTTTTTCGGTAAAGAAATTATTTGTTTTACGTCTTATAGATTGCAAATTACAAAGGAAATGAAAGACCGAGCTTAAATATCCAATGTGTATATATATGTATATATATACATATGGTGTGTGTGTATATATATATACGAGATGTATGATACCCAATTTTTCACGTTTAACACACGAAAATCGCGAACTCCGGAAGAATCCTTTATTGTCGATCCTCAAGAGAAGGATCGCGATCTATAATGAAGATCCATCGATCTCCTTAAGGATCGATGCCCTTCTCTCGTTTCGCATGAGCCCATAGTTATACGTATTTTCAAAAGATAAAAAAAAAAAAAGATTCTTTGACTGGAAATACTTTTTCGTAAAAAATCTCAATAAGCTATAAAACTCGGAAATTTATTATTTTACAAAAAGTAGTCTCTGCTAGAATAATAGAAAAAAAAAAATGAAAATCCAACCGCGTCATTTCACATAGAGGCAGTCTTGACAATTTCATTAGTTGAGAAGTACTTCCGGTAAGGAAAAAAGTGGACCCCTCCCCCCCCCCCCTCTCTCATATCCGGTCACTCATGGATCGCTGAAACAATTGAACTTCTGTTTCAGGATATCGATAGAGACCGCAGGAATGGCGATCCCTGCGTATCACTACATTGCGCCGAATCACATCGTCAAGTCTCCGATCCACTAAGAAGGGGGTGGATCGACCACTTGCTGGATGACGTCGATGGACGCAGGGCGTCGCGACGCGCGCGAAGCTGTCAATGGCATCTCTGGGGCTGGGCCACAACACTGTGTTCAACCAGCTTGCTACTAATATTACCCCCCTGAGAACATCAATACGAGAGATTCATGATACACTTAACATATACGATACACTACACAGGTGAACGGAATAGGTTTAAAGAGAAAAGAAGAAGAAGAAGAAAGAAGAAAGAAAAACGACAACCGGAGATGCACGCGTTATATGCATATGCAAAGCTACGTATGGATCTTGCGAGAAACGCCGTGGGAGGGATAATAAAAGAAAATAAGTGATAGGGATTAGAGAGAGAGAGAGAGAGAGAGAGCATAAATGACGTTTTTTAGCGCAAGAACATTAGAAGGCGAACGAGGCAGGAGGTAAACAGGAGAAAATAAATTGAAAGACAAGAACACGAGAGATACGATGAAAACACGAACACACTCGAGTCTACAAAAACTGTACAAAGGGAAGAGACGAGGAGAAGGAGAAAAGAAAATTGAAAGAATTACGAGGATACATTTAAAAAAGAGAGAGAGAAATTAACGAGCGGAGGAGGAGCGACGAAGGAGGAGGAGATAAAAAAATAATAATATTGCACGCCGCAGCCCCAAACGCGCTGCTGCCGATTGGTAAAGGGAACAAGCCAAAGATACGTTAGTTTTCATTTTTATATTTAACGAACAAACAAAAAAAGAATTATTACGATGCTAATACTCTAAGGGTTGGTCGCTAGCGTTTTTTTATTGCGACACGTTCCGCCGCCGACTAATACGTTACGGGGCGTTCGCGATGGGAAACGAAAGAATCGCAATCGGCTCCGCGAGTCTTGGTCGCGAGCGACGTGGATCCGATCAGCGTGCGATGAAACCCGAGTAAAGGTAGTAGGTGATATTCGGCGGAAGGATCCGCAAAGTCTCTTGGTGCGCTACAAGGTAATCGTAGTGAGCGTTCAGGGAGAAAAGGGCCGGAAGCTTGATAGGAGAAAAGACGGAATGACGAAGTACGCGAAGAAGAGTTACGAGTCGCGAACGAGATGAGATTGACGAGGGGCGAAAGAGAATATAAAAAAAAAAAAAAAAATTAAAGAAATAATAAAAACAAGTAACAACAGCAGGAAAGTACAGCCTTTCGGTTTATTATAATATATATTCGTGAAAAAAGAAAAAGAAAAAAAAGAGCGAAGCGATCTCGAGCGGCAGGCACACGCATAGTATATAGTGATGTATATGGTGTATGTATATTAATAATGGGAAAGGTGCGAGAGTGGCCGATATATAATTTTTCTAGCTTCCATTTTTTCTCGTGCCCTCGACGTAAGCGCGCGAGTATTATAAAAAAAAAATAATAATAATAAAAACGTAGGGAAAAAAAAAGATGAAATAGGAAACGTACGAGGAGGGATAAATTAATCGCGAGGCAATTTATTGTATAGTTGCGTAGCTTTTGCATGCGGAGTCGATTCGTAAGGGTCAAGAGGGAAAAGAGTAATTGTCGTTTAAATGATAACAGTACGAGGACGCGTAAAAGCGAAAGGCGGTACGATAACGCGTACGTACCCTGCTCTCCCGGGAGAGTAAGATATTATTATTATTATTCTGTAACTTTTTTGTTTTTAGTGTCATTTTTTCACTCTGCGTAAGAGGATATGTATAAAGAGGGATCTATGGAAAATCCCAGGATACTTTTTAGTCAGGTCCCGGGACACGCGTAGGGTATATAGGCGTCTCTATAACGCGTGGACACGTTTGTCGTCGCGTCGCGACGTCTGACGTCGCGCCCCCGCGCTTGTCTACTTATTGTGACAATCGCTCGTTGCTCCGTTCGCGCAATCGTTGCCGTTAATGTTTAATCAGCTTCTCTTTTAACGATCCCTCTAAGAAAATCTTACCTTATCGTCTCGCGAACTCGCGACGCGGCGACGATCGTCAGGACGCGCGTTATCGCGCGCGATTTCTGTTGAGATAACAAATTATCACGTGGAATATAAATAATAATATATTTATTATACGATAAAAAATTAATTAGCGGAGATATAGGCAATAATGATGATGATGATGATTGATCGATAATTACGGCGCGTGTTCAATGCACGGCTTTTGAGGTTATGAGGCGTCCTTTTTTTTTTCTTTTTTTTTTTTCTTTTTCTTTTTAAGGCTGATCAAAATTTATTATCGTTCGCGACGTGGATCAAGCGTACCCAATGTATGTTCTTTTTTTTTATTTTAGTTTTTAATTTACATCTTGAGTCGAAATTATCGAAGCGCAGTCGTGTGTGCCTTTTTCGGTTTTAGCGGTCGAACTTTGTTCTCTTTCTTTTGATATGTTTGTTACGAAGATTTACGTGGACACTTGTGAACGGTATAGACTTTTTTTTTTGAAATTTTATATTTTTCCCGCGTATAATGTAAAGACACCGGGAAACGTTACGTCGGGCGTGTTTTCAATGTTACGATTCGCGTGAGTTAGAATCGTATTGCATATTTCAAACGATGAATCGTAAGAAAAGTGAAAATAAAAAAAAAAGATATTCAACAATATCCCCGACATATCCTCGATTATCGTAAACGAAAAAAAAAAAAAAGATACGATCACTTCCGGCACGTGCCAAAATGATGATAATTTCTATCCAGACAAACCCCGTGCTTCCTTATTAAGATCTACCTGTTATCACGATATAGTAATAATACACTAGAAGCGAATTCGCGGTATCACTTCTTATCACGCATTGTCAAATTCGTGTATTTTTCTCTTATCTCACACGCTCATGTTAAATTTTTTTTTAATTTTTATTTCTTCTCTGTAAAACTTGGTTCTCTTCCTATTGCTTCGTACTGTCATTGCCTCCTTCGACTCTTTGACATTTCAACGCATTTTGTCATTCGTCTTTTCCATTTTATTTGATTTCTACCGTTTGTTGTTTCAAAAAAAAATGTTCACTCGCCACCATGCTCTTGGTCAAACCTAGATTACCATGGCGGAGTTACGTGGGCATTTTTTTTTTTTTTTTTTAGAAAATTATTTACTTTCACATTATTCTCTTTTTTTCATATTATATCAGTGTCGTGCTTAGATAAGAAATCCTGAATTATTGCGGGAGCTCGAAACGCGAAGACTTATTGTAAATATACTTTTTTAATTATAATTTATTCGTTAATGTTGTATATACTCGTGGAATGCTCTGTCGGAGAAAAAAGAAAAATCGCTCGTTTAAAAATCGGATCCCGAAGGATAAAGATTGTTCACTTCCCTACTTCTCCTCCCCAACCACCTTCCCAACACCTGCTGCTCTATTGGATTCGCGAGTTTACGTTATTTATTTATTTATTTATAAAATTACTTGTTACGCTTCGCTAACACCGTATGGGGTAGTTCTTGGCATTATGTATTTAAAATGCCATCAGTTGCGATTCGGTAAACGTAGTCATACTGTGCGTGTAAAATTTTGAAAATTTTGCGTTTTCCGATACCGCGAAGCGTATGGCGAGAATATTATCTTTGTTTCGTTTGCACCTGTTGTCTCCGCGAGAGAAAAAGGATATATTTATGGAGAATTTAATTGCCAAATTGTGTCGATCTCAGAGACGAAGGGACACGTGGTTGAAAGGAAAAATGAAAAATATTGCGAATATTTAAAAAATTTTTTTTTATTTTTACGTGTCGCCGTCCCAAGAATTTATTGAAGTTAAATTTTGTTCGAAATTGACGTCTTTTTTTATTTTGTTCTGTTTTACCCTCCAGCCCCTTTTATCCAATTCCGTATTTACCTAATAAGAACCACCCCTGCTAACCAACTTTCTTTGTTTTAATTTTCGCCTGAAGACTTGTGGATTCGCAAGTGAAAAAGAAAGCTTGAATTTTTTCCCGTCTTTTCTTTCATCGCACCCAACTTAACCGGCTATCATTGTGCAAGGTATTTGATTCTACGAGAAGATTCGAGGTTTAACCCGAAAGTGTAGACAAGAAAAAGAAAATGCAAACAAGCGATATCATCGTACGAGACGTAGCCTATACTAAAAAAAAAGTATAAAAAAATAATTAAAAACCAGTTAGTGAGAGACGCTGTATGATTGTGTATATCAACAATAAATATTGCTGTGATTAGAATTGATTAATGGTAGTATAGTTAAGGGACAATTTTTAAGACACGTCGGAATAAAGTTTTACGAAAAGTAGGTTGAAAAAAAAAACACGTCATCACACACTCACACTAACACACGCTCACGGATAGATGAAGAGAAAGAACGAAGGAGAGAAAGGGACATTGATACGATGAAGCTACGCTAGCGCCACGGTCTTCCTTACGTTAAACGGAGGAAGCAACGTGCGGACTCTTACAATTAGAGCGAGTGTAGCACGACGATCGAATTTTCCTAAGAGTTAACGAACACGACAAAGCAAAGCAAGCAAAAGAATTGCAATTGGGAACAATCAGTGAATCTGGAAGGAACGATTAGTGCGTGACAAACGCGTATAACTATTAAGTATTGCACGCTTACTATTACCATTCCCATTGTCGTTATTGCCGTTGAATTCAAGGTGCGCGATAGTGGCGACATCGCTCGGTGAAATCGTTCGGCTGCCAAGACCAGAAGCATTATCAAGGGATCGACGATCGACGTAATCGCTCCGTCTGACAGACTGACAAAGTAAATTAAGAACAATTTTTTAAATAATGATTTTAAAAAACACGTAGCTGAACGATCGCCCTGCGACGGTGGCCGATGTTTCAAATCCTCCCACGCGAATTAACACGAACCGAAACGAAGATTGCCGAAAGACTACGGAGCGACCCGAACTCTGTCGTGGATCAGCTCCTGTTCTCTGATTGGCTGATCGTTATTTTTTCTCGTTTCATTTACGAAAGAAAACGTACAGGACACAATAACGTAAATTATAAACAACATACGAACAATATGGGTCATCATTCGTTCGGTATGACGCGGAGGACATTTTTTCTTTTTCCTTCTTTTTCTTTATCCTTTTATTCGTAATTACTCATCTTCTCTCACTGCAATCTTTTATATTCGCTTAGCGTCTCCACTTCTTGTTAATAAGGATCCACTATCATTGTATTCTCCCTTCCTTGACTTTCTCTCCGTCTCGTCTGACCAAGACAAACGTCAAAGCATAATCCGAGCATATCCCCAGTACACACACGATGATTAGGCTACGATATATCTCTTGCTCCAATTAAAAGAGACTCATATTTATTCAGCGTACTATCAATTAATTAATGGAATATCCTCACGTGATACTTGCTAGGTGATTTTTCTCTGAATCGATCGAATTCACGTTAACGATCGCGTAGGACTTTGTCGTTATATAGCGTCGTATTAATTATTTACGATAAAAATAAGACTAACCACCCCCCCTCCCCTACTCCCTCACTCGCTTTTCCACCCACCCCAGAATCTATCCTATTGTAAAATATTCATATGCGACAACGTGTAATCGGACATTTATTTATTATAATTCGGTTTTTTTTTTTCTCTATCACAACAATAGTCCCAGATCGTATCCTGCCCTCGTCGGTCATCCACCTTATTAAATTTTTACCAATTGAAATCAAGTGAAGATCAATCCATTGATAACAGTGATGGTGTCTCGCTTGATAGATCTAGGGGTGCCATGTTAATAATAAAAAAAAATGAAAGCAATGATCGAATATAGGTATATTCGGGTGAAGGATATAAAAAAAAAAAAGATCCGTACGACGTTGGCCAACGTGAAAGAATTCTTTGAGGAGTCACGCGACAGGTTCGAAATTTAAATTTCGCGCCTTAAAACGCGTTTGGCCGAATGACGTCGGATATGTGGGGAGAGAAAAAAATGATGAGAAATTTTTAACCAGGCAGGCTCGAGGCACTGGGACGCGCCGTGTCATGATTATTATCTCGATTATGTTTTATCGATACGAAAATTTATAACAAGATCAAAATCATCTTATTCAAGGACGATCTTTACTTATTCGAGAGTCTTTATACGGCGAGTCCTTACTGAATCAGATTCGTATACCCACTCTCACACATGACACACGTTAGTAGACAATCCGAGCACGAGGGACGAGTTTTATTTCTTTGCCTTTTATTTATTATTAATTCAATTTAAACAATTTCTTTTTTTTAATAATAGTCCTCGTCCTTCGCGCCTGGATCATATACAAGGATAACGTCTAATGGCGTTCGAAGTCGTAAGAATGCGAGCATTTCGTTGTGGCGTAGAGCAATCTGTTAGTGCAGGGGCCTTATCCTTACTGCGCGGGTAAATGGACCCACGAGGCTGGGACCTTTTTAGAAAAGGGCCCGATCGATATACCTGACGATCCTCATCGCACGGGATAACCAACCGTCGGCCCACCTCGGGTCCATTTGCCCATAAAACCTTATAACCGTAACGCAAGGCAATCAGCTAAGAAATAACTTAGTTTTTATAGGATATTGAATCGTGTTCGTCTCCCGAACGTGCGAGCGAAACAAAAAGATAAAAAAAAATGATTATAAGATTGCACTCTTAACTATGAGACAGAGAAAGAGACAAGGAGATAGAAGAAAGCGAAAAAAAAAAAAAAAATTAGGAATTACGAGTTTGTAGATTTTTTGGCGATAGGGGGTGGGTCGGGAGGGGAAGGGGAGACGAGTTTATAAAGTTTTACGCGATGCGACATTATTGTACCATATTGTATTGGCCATGCTTGTTGAGATTTTCGAAGAAACAATGTTGTACGCTTAAGTCCAAAGGAAAATGTTGTAAGGCAGCGAAATAGATGCGTGAATTGCTCGAGCACGTAAAAGATTGAGGATCGCGTGCCAATTTTGAATTATTCGCGGCGAATGATCGTGGTGCAGTGTGAAAAGAATAGGGAAGACAAAAAATACGTGCCAAAATAAGAGTCGCGCGTGCCAAAGGATACGGTAATGGGAGAATAAGTACGTAATTAATAAAATAATATCGTTCACATGTCGTATAGCTCGATCCTGTCGTTTTGTCGTTACGTTATATCTTTTTCGCATTTTTTTTTTTTTCTCAAAAATTTCACAAATTTCTGAAAGTATTGTATGACTTGGGTACGCACAGTAGACTCTCGTTAAGTGAGTGCCTCGCGAGGCTTAGCCCATAGCGGGTTCCGGGAAACGATCACTTAACGAGAGATACCCCTTCGACGTGTCTTTATCAGATTTACTTACTTGCTATAAAACGCGCAGACCTTCCCGCGCTCGTACATCGATACGCTCGCTAACTCATAGCAGGGAAAGTACGAATGCCATAAGAGACATGAGACATCGGAAGAACAACGTTCACTTATCGAGAGTCCACTGTATACGGTCGCCCGTGCCGACCAACCTCTGTGAACCGTTTAACGTTATTAAAAAGTGCACTTATAATGCACCGAGCGTAACTACAGCGTAACGGGGATTACACGCGTTCTTAATATACCAATAACCTTTTTAAGGTTTAACTGCACCGGAGTTGGTACGTTAATAAAAAGAGAAGCCCTTTCTCGAAGTCACCGGTATACCTTTTCGCTTCTTTAATAGCCTTTTTTTTTTCCTTTATTTCTTAATTTTTTTTTTTACTACCCCTACCCCTTCCTGAAAATCTTTAATCGGTGCGCGCTGAACCAGGACATTTTTTTGCACGTCAATTTTCGCATCTCGAAAAACATATATATATATATGTATTTCACTTTACACACCCACCCCCTCCCCTAGTTGCCCATATGAGCATCTTATCACTGTACCGTAAGAGAATAACACAAAGCGAATAATACAAACGATAAACACGTGGAATTTGCCCGAAAAAAAATTTGAACGTCATCGTTTACATGTTTTTTTATAAAAAAAAAAAATACTTTCATTGCCCCCTTCTTATGTTCTTGTATGCTTCGACTTTCACCCTTAAGTTTTTACCCTCTGACAGACCCTTCCCCCACAAACAAATTTCCTCTCCCCTTCCCCTCCCTCGTTCCCCCTTACACCACCGAGGAAAACAAGAAGAATAGTGGAGAAAAAAGGAAAACATATATCTATATAATATTATACATGTATATATACATACATCTACTTTCGCTCTCTTTCCTTCACCTTCGGCCAACACCAACTTATGTTACGAAGCCTTTAAGAAACAGGGTCATAAATACTTACGAGTAATACGAGTATTTAAATTTTTAAAAGAGGAAAAAAAAAATACGTTTTAGTAGTCGCGTAAAAATACGTGTTGTACGACTACGTCTTTCAAGGAAGCGTCTATCCGCAAGAGACAGAGACAAAGGCATAGAGCGAGAGAGAGAGAGAGAGAGAAAGATAAAAATTATATTACACGTGCAAAGCAGAAGACGCAATAGACTTTTGCGGGCACGATTGGTAAACGCGAAGATTCGAGAGAGAAGCCAAAAAAAAAATTGTGAAAGGGAAAAAAAAAGATTTTTTTTTTCAAGCGAGGTATCGAGCGAGTTCAATACCTGCACTTGGAAGGCTCCACGATCATCTTTACCGACTGATCGTTCAAGAAATGATCATTCTAGATCGTCAACTCGCACGATCGTGGGTACGAAAAATCATAACGTGTCAGCCCTGGCTGATCATATGGAGTCCTCGCTGGATCCACGGTAAAAAAGTACACTGTTCCAGGGTAAAAAGTTTTTTGTAAAATTGTCACGTACGCAATATTTATGTATAAAGAAGAGATGAAAGAAAAAAAGAAAAAAAAAAGAATAAGAAGAAGAAGAAGTACCAATAATAGAGATGTACGAGCGAAGAGTAATTGTAATAAACGATTAAGAGTGACGCAGTACCGAGAGTGGGGTTGACTGCGATTGAGATAACAGATGGTATGAGGGGATGAGAGGAAGAAAAAAAAAAAAGTATGAGATAATAATAACAATAATCCACGAGTTAAACGAACGAGAAGAAAATGTCACGCTGACGTAACGTGCGAGTGACGAGAATTATTTGTCACGGTGAGATATAAGAAGTAAATAAGAATTTTACATGTTACGCTCTAGCGCCTAGGTACACGCGAGTTACGCGTAATAATTATTGTAAGCGTATGAGAAGTAATTAAAAAGAGAGAGAGAGAGAGAGAAAACAAATTAACGAGGTAGAAAGGGAGGGAAATAATAACGAAGAGGCGACTGGAAAACCATTGGGGTATCGCGTAATTATTTACCGACGTAGGGTGTAGACGCGGGTGCTTGAGGAATCGTAAGTGATTTATTATCGGCTGGTGTGGAAGAGTGCTTTTACGTTTAGTACACGTTTAACCTTCGTAGTTTCGACGTACACATATCTCGACGCGTTTGATTTTCGTATTAAATAATAATTGCGTGATATTCGACGCGACTCGTTACCATGAGAAACATTGCAAGTCGATCGAGCCGGTTTATATGGCAAAAGGTTGCTGCGTTATGGTGAAGCAATATTGCGAAATCGTAACGAGTCTTGACGAATGAAACATTTTAATCAAAGTAGGAGCCATGTGTATCGAGCCGAAAGTAAAACAAAAACACATAGGTGACCCTCGTCCAAAATCAGTCTACATATCAGACTCTAGCTAGTGTCCATATCCTTTTCGATAAGAATTTATATTTTGGACGTTGACACTTTCTCCCTTCAAAATTCATCACTTGTCACTTACCGTCAAGCTATTTCGATACTCGTATACATTTCTATACGTATTTCTAACAGCGTTCAGCCGACAGTCGACGACCACCTTGTATTAAATCTCTCCTTAGTAAACGAGAGGTTAGAATCTGTCTTGGCGATGATTATCGGCTTTAATTGTTGTATAGGAATTTTTGTTACCTAACCTATTTAACCCTACACCTTGTTCCACTTATGTACGTATAGTTGTCCTAGGGCTAGTACGTATCTCTGACGTATCTTACTAATCTAGTTATTACTAGTGTTCTATCCATATCAACGACGAGAGACGTCATCCAGTTAAGCCGAAGATCCGTATAAAGATCGCAATAAGTAATTAAGTCTCTTTCGTTTTTCTCTCGTACCCTCCGTCACTCTTTTCGTACTTTGAATCCTTGACTTTTTCTCTTTAGCGACACGGCCTGTCCTGATGAAATTTGCGAAATGACATTTCCATTTTTTTTTCTTCTCTCTTTTCAAATTCTCACATCCTTTCGCGCGCTTTCTCAACCAATAAGATTGACCGTAAGAAAGAAGGAGTCTAATTGGTACGCTGCTATTGGGCACATTGTCATACGATTAATTCGGACAGTGCGCGTATGTGCGTGCGGGTGCGAGACACGTGTGACGATTTTTAATAACGGGATGTGCAATGGAGAGATTTAATTATGATCGATTTGATTAACGTTAATCTTCGCGGTCTTCATTAAGTCTCGAACAAATGATTCTTTTTTTTTTTTTTTTTTTTTTTTTTTTCTTTACACTCGTCGCAACTTTCTCTATTAATCTTGTCTGCGTTTCTTTTCTTCTTTGAGATCTTTCTCGTTTCTCTCGTTGTCCCTCTGTTCCTACTCTCTCGAGGAAACTCGGCCATGATTTTCGCGACGCACCGTTATACGATTTCTCAGCGTATACTGTACTGTTATGTATTTGTATTATTGATCTTACATTAATTAAGGCAAGTTGTTAATTAGTTACTACAGCACTCGTATACGTAATCGGCGACGAATTCGATCCTAGAAATTTTTACTTACAAATAGCATAGGTTGGACCATTACGGAAAGAGTAAAATATTTTTTTTTCGACTTTCAAACTTTTCTTTATATTTTTTTCTTTTTTCTTTTTCTCTCCTATTACTTCTCGATACACTTCGTTTGCTCAAAGTCTCCCTTAACAATGGCGGAGAGGGTATCTATTACTAACTGTAACGTTTATAAGTCAAACATGTGATGAACGCGTAACGAGTGTCCGTGCGGACACGTAAGAGGAATTTTTTATTTAAATTTTTCAAAAAGAAATTTTGAAAAAAAAAAAAAGAAATCCTCAACGACTATACGAGGTAAAAATTCGCCGAGGATGCCACAAATATTCATCGTGTTTTTCGCCATTGATGACGTCGATCTAAGTATAGTCATCGTCTAATGTCAGATTCATATATTAAAAAAAAAAAAAAAAAAAAAAATAAGCTTCACTAATCAGTCAAATTACTGTCTGGTTAGTAAAAGAAAAATTGTGCCAATCTGAATCTGATCTTACGATCACTGTAATTATGATGATTCTCACCCCGGGAGACATACGTGTCGTAATAATTATTAATTATACTATTGTATACGTAAAGGAGTTTCTATTGTATGTACAATAGACATTAAAGCAGGGAGGAATCGTATCGTTACGTATAAAATTCCATGAAGTAGCCCGCTAACAAAATTGGGCTACTATAAAAAATTAGTCAAAATCACGAAACAATGAGTTCACAGAATATGGAATATTCCATGTCAAAAGATTCCGCATGCGATTTGTTCGCGTTAACCATTAACAAAAATCGTTACACGCGAAGAACTCATTGAAAAATTTGATAAGTGAGCGAAAGGATCTGCGACAATAGTGATGAAAAAAAAAAATATATATATATCTGGAAATTACAGAGGGCTCATTCACGAGAAACGAGACGATCTTTGTAGTATTATAAATAATGGAAGGAGCAACAAGTGAGAAAAAATAATGAAAATAATTATCGGTTCCATCTTTCGGGCGCGTTCGGACACATTCGGGTCAACTCGGGACAGTTTCTGCTATAGCAATGTATTTATTCTTTAATCGCTATTTAATTTGATAATTGTATATAATACATGTATACACATATATACACGGCGAGAGAGAAAGAGAGAGAGAGACACGCGGTAATTTATTTAAGTGCCAGGTTTAAAAAAAAAAAACGCGCGTGCGCACAAACCACCGCGCATCTCAGCATACTGAGCCAATAAGAAATGCCGTTGTATTGCTACGTCGACCGTGATTGGTCCAGGACTGATCCATACGAGATCGTTATTGGTGATAATTTCGGATCGTTATTACTGTATGAGGTCGAATGGTCAAATCGAGATAAATGAAATTTATCAGTTCTTTACCCCAATTATTAATTGCATAATGACTATTCTGATTATCCCCCGAAGCACCCCGCCGCCGTAACCGATTTTTAATAAAACATTCTTTTACCGGTAACGACGAGAACATCACTGATAATAATTACTACCGCTCGATAGTAATTTCATGTTTTTAAGGGCAATTAATATTGTAAATTTCGAGTACACTGTTTGAATGTGTAAGTTGCATAAAAAAGACAGATTTTTTAGATATTGCACTATGATATTTATTATTCTAAGATAAAACCAACCACGCAGCCAGCGCGTCCGGGACCTCGCGGACTCGTTAATTCGATTGTTCGATCGATCGATTGACAGCTAATGGTCGAACTCGATCGATCGATCGGTCGCGCGATCGAATGACGAAATCGCAAGGCTCCGGCTAGCCGATGACAATTATGAATTAATATTATTAAATAAAGAGGAAAAAAAAAAAGTGGATACATTGTTCTTTCCATAAAAGTGAGGAAGCAAGATTTTTAGTGTTTACACTACATTGATAAACGATTCTATTATTACATAATATTATATTAATAACAATATTATTATTGTAATGTTTGTTTTTGGTTATTAAAGTGTGTATATAGCAATATATTCTAGAAATGGTAAATACGCCTTTCATTCTCTCTCTTAGTTTGAATTTCCCGCTCAGCCAATCCTCCGGCGCGTAAGCGTCGAATAGACGAAGACACGTGCTTCGGCACGGTCGTTGCGCTGCAAACATCTTACCGAAATGAGTTAACACGTTGCATTACATGTTTTCATGAATTAATCAGCCTTCCTGTCGTTAGAAGCTTGACAGATGGAGGGAAATAAACTGAGAAGGTAGGACAAGAAAAAAAAATAATAAAAAACGAAAAATGGGCAATCAAAAAAATTTTCAAAAATAAAACGGAAGAGGGGATGGAAACAAAATGTTTAAATACGTTAAGTAATCCGTCACTTATCACTTAGCAAGTTTCGTAAGTTAAGGGTGAGTCATCCCCCTACCCCCAACAATGATGCCCGCGCAAAATGTTTCTATTACACTATAACTTCAGCAGCGTGTGACAAGGGTCTCAAAATGTATCTGTACCTCAAATGAAGTAGTCAAAGGGACCTCCGAACGGACAAGGGATGCTAACCCTTAAAAGCATAGTAAGGGATGATGCTGTCAACCCAAGTATAACCACCCCTAATATCCTCTTGGATCATTTACAGCGGACTGATGGTTATGTCAGTGACTAAGGTTGGGACGACTAAGGAAGTCTGATGGAAGAAATAGGAAAATTGGGTAATCAAACGAAAAAAGGAGCGAGGGAGGGAGAAAAAGAACCGATGCACATATGCAAATAGTCCGGCACAGCAAACCGAGGCTTCTGCAAGAATGAGAGCTCCGAGCTGATGCGTCTCCTTTTATATCAGAGTTCGCCACGTCCGAATATTGCCGCGGCAAGTGCTGCCTCTTGCGGCAAAATTATCAGTTACAGTTTGCCGTATCCTTGGGTGCTTCTCGTCATAGCTTTAGTATGTATTCTGTCTGTCGTTTGTATAGTATTGTATTGTGGGATTCGTCCTTCGTCATTTGCACGTGGTCTGCTCCTTCGTATCCACAACTCGGTCACAGGCGACATCTTGCTTTCACAAAACCGTAAGTACAGTATAGTCAAAAGTCGATCCTATTACGTTGAAATTTTGTCGTCATTAATCCACCCCAGTGACAATCTATCATTGATTACATAATTGCGAGATATATTCTTATGACTTTACTTTACTTAAGGGTTGGCGTGGCGCATACTTTTGTCCACAGGTATATTCTTGATAATTTCAAAATATGGTCTGATCAATATTATGGAAATATCGTTTTATCATCCCTGTCTGATTATATGCGCATCGTAGTGGCAAAACTAGAGCTCATCGATTAATCTCCTTCGCACGTGTCCACGAGCTATGCGTTTTTCATTATTGTAAAACAAAATTTATGAGAAAGACTTATTTTTAACACTAAAAAGCCTTTTCGAAGCGTCATTTTTCTTAATCGGATAAACAGGCAAAAATTGATTATTGAAAACGCATTATCAACTCACGTCATTGATATTACGAACACGTAACTTTGTATAAGATGGTATAGTCGGTAAAATACAATTTTTTTTGGCATTCTAAGTAAAGTGCACTTATAATTTTTTTTACCACAAAAAATCGACACAAACATTACTCGATACAGAATCAATGAAATATCGAATACGTCAAATATAACTAATAAGAAAAGTATGTATAATTAAACGAAACGTTTAAGCAGATTTTTCATTATTTTCAAATTGCTGAAAAGTAACGAGCTGAAAAATCGTCGATTTTTATATCTCGAAAATAGACAGCCGAAATCACGGTAAATTAAAATTATTTAATTATTACTATTTTTCACATGATAATCACCCCCCTCCCCGATCATCCCCAAAGAGTTAATAAAATTTCAAAATGAACCCGTCTTCTACATACCTACTACAGTAAAGTGTCTATATAGTGAAATAGCTATAGATATCTAAGCACGTATGGATCTGCATATACAGTTGTCTCCTAAGGCTGCCAAAGCTTCGAGACGAACAGGAGTAGCTAGTAGTAAAGCACCGTGTCAGCCAGCCGAGTGCTTTTCCTGAACGGGACCTTGTCCTCGTAGTAGAACGATACGCGTGGCATTCCTCGACTCGGTGAAAAAAAAGCTTTGAGCAAGCCAATCGCTTTGTGAAACAATAGCATAGTGGAGCTTGCGAAGTCGCGGCGCTACTAGTGAGAGAAGTTGACGAGGGGTGGCGGTGGCGTAGTGCTTCGCGAGAAACTACCCTCAGTGTGATACTCGCCGCGAAGCCTCTCGCACTGTGTTTAAGCGAAGTGAAGTACGTACAGTGATAGCCATTGGCTATTGAAAGTTTTCTTTTATTTTTCATCCCTTATCACTCGCAGCGTGCCGTGCGGGGTTGAGTATATTAGAAAAAAAAAAAAGAAAATTTAAGTGTCCCCACACCGTGCCAAACGTGAACATCCTGACGTCTCCCTGACCGGTGAGTTTTTTTGACTATTTGCCAGATCCGATATAAATTTTTATCTTCTTTACGTCCTTCGTCCATCCTTATTACCAACGTAGGTCAATCGCGATCGATAATCTCGTATTGATTATCGATATTTTTTTTTGCATTTATAAACCGTCATTGCACAGTGGACAATTTCGATTGGAATACGCGTGACAGTTCTTTTTCTTTTATTTCTCATTTTGGTGCAGCTGCCAATTGTGCTTCGCCGTGACAGTATCGACCTGGGCAGATTCGAAAAACACAAAAGGTCATACAGCCTCTGTGAGAATTTGACGGATCAATTGAATTTTTCTTGGATGATAAAGCGACGGGATTTTATTCTCGATACGATTAATCTGTTTTTAGTCTGTCGTTAGAAATTTTATAGCGAGTAAAGTTGCATTGGTTTCGCCTCACTCTTGTTGCTGACCTTTTCTTGTGCTTTCGCGAAAACTCGCGTAAGTCGAGCTTATCCCACATAAAATATCGTAAAGTCTCGCAGTATCCCTCTTTGCGTAAAGCCGTCTTAAACGCTCGTCCGAACCGTCTTAACTCGACAGCCTTAAGTTCCAGCTCAAGAAATTTTCGAAAAAGCTCAGCTTTAAAGAAGCTCCGTATTCGTTAAATACGACAATTATTAGTAAATACTTGCAAACGATTGTCAAGCCTGGTGCGCCAGTGCGACTAAGCAATACATTACGGACTTTGCAGGGAATCATAGCAGGGTCGTATTTTACATAGAGCCCCTTTAGAATAACGCTGAACTTTCCTCATAAAGGAGAAACTCGTCCGATAGAGAACCAGATGCAAATCTAGTGGGACTTCCATAGGTAGCGTACATAATGTTGGCTAAAACAAAAAAAAAAAAAGAATGAGCTGCAAAAAAACTATAGAATTTCAAACGAGCAACCTACGAGTTCTCACGGCTCTCAAAGTCGTCCACAAAGTAATCAGCGTATCCCGTATACCAGAAAATGAAAAAGACCAGGAAAGAACGACGTGAAAAATACGTAAATTCATAATAAATATTTTCATTAAAAGAGAGAGAGAGAGAGAGAGAGAGAGAGACGAAGTGACAGAGAGCGAGAGAGATAATACATATCCCATCGTTCTTACGTAATTTTATTCTCTCAATTCGAATTTGCATCTCGTCTCTCCGCAAAAAGGACTCGTGCCATTACGATGGCAAACGTAAGGATCTTGCAGTCATTCGATCGCAGAATCTCATCTGACCCATCTCTAATAATTTATCTTCTGAACGAGCAATTCGATCAGTGAATATATTATTACGATAAAGAATATTGTCATTTGGTATCTTAAAAAAAATATATATATATATATCCTTGTAAAATATGCACAATTAATTAACACGTCCCTCTAGTATATCAAGATTATATATATTCGTCTTATCTATGTATACAGTGTAAACAGTGACTTAGCCAATAAGAATTTAAACGTTTAAGCATAGCTGCTTTCCGTAGTGGCGAATCAATGTGCCCAGCGATGGCTCGTTTGGCAAGCATCGCCGAGAAGTTGCATTTGATAATTGGCAAGAAAATCTGCTTCTGGCGAAGTCAGCCTACATTGACATCTGGACCGAAGGACGTTCCTATTGTACAGGGTGTTTCAAGGAAGTTTCCTTCGGTGAATAATATACGAGGGATACGATCCAGATTGCTAATTGATCGAGGAGACGAGATCTGGACGAAAATGTCATGCTTGGTTAGGTTAGGTTAGGTTTGTCATCCCTTGTCATGGATACGGATGTCTTCCTTCGGTATCTTAGTCTCGATATAGACATGACTGTGTGAAATAGAAAAATTGATTGACAGCCCATAACGTATAAATCATTAACGCCATTGTCAATACTTTTGGCTAAAAATAATTTATCGATTGGACTCTTCGTTGGGAGACGCCATCGGCCATTTTTTAATATCATCATTATGGTGCCTGCTGGGAAATATTTATTGAATGATTTCCTTAGGAATGTTTAAACAATTTTCCGTTGGCTTACGTCCAATAGGTGGCTGTGTGCATTTGTGTGTGTGTATATATATATATATATATATATATATATATATATACATGATGAGGATACAATATGAGATAGGTAAAGAATTGGATGCTTGTCTTCCCAAGGGAATTCTTCGGCGGCACAGCCATTGCCCCAGTAAGTGCAGCATATAGAACAGGCAAACTTATCTTGGCAATGGCAACGCTTTTACGAAACTGAACTTGGTGTAGGATATAAGATTCGTGGGAAATTCGACTGTCTCTCTGTCTTTTGGAATCGTGACTTACATCGTCAATGAATTTTGATCGATGAATGATGAATGAATTTTGATTGAATTATATATATATATACACACACACACACACACACACACACACACACACACACACATATATAATCATATGCGGATACAAATAGAAGTTCTGAAAGTGTGTCAATAAGAATCTTTTTTTTTTTTCATTGAAAGTCTCAATCCATGCTTGGTAATTTTAGGGATTCGAAGTAAAATGGATCACTCATGCTAAACCGGAATTTCATTTATCTCTCTCTCTCTCTCTCTTTCTTGTTCGTCGTTCTAACAACAAGGAAAAGTCCTCCGACTTTGAAACTTTCATTGCTTTTATTCACATACACTGTCGTGTGCATACGGACGGGGGAAATTCTTGGCGTGTTATTCCGTGAAATGTGGTAAAAGCTTCTCTTTCTTTATGCGTACGCAATTGTGAGCGAGACTTTCCACTAGCATTTGGTACGATCCACATTGGCTGTAGGATATGTATAGCCAAGAATCGATCGAGAGCACAAAGAGCAGTTTCTGCAAGCTCAAAACGTGACCCTGATTAATCGACGCGATCAGGAGGTTCACGTAGTGTAGCAGGAAAGAGAAAGAGACGGAGAAAAACACGTCGACAGAGAGAGAGAGAGAGAGAGCGAGTGCGGTGGGGGGGGGGGGGGGGTGGAGTAGATTGGACACGTTGCAATTTTGTAATTTGAAACTACTGGCAAAGATGTGAAAAGACATAAATAGAGATGAAAAAAAGTACAAAGAGAATTTACGGAGAAATTTCCACTACGGTGATTAGTTGTCTGGTATCTATGGGGAGGAAAGACCAGTGAGATTTCCCAGTTGCGAGCTAATTTATTGGGTAAAACTTGGTGGTTAAAGAAAATAGAGAAAGTCGACTAGAAAACTCCTGAAAGCTCTGGGTGCTTTTCATTTTATCGCCTTGGAAAATTGCTGTGCTTATTCCATCTTCCTGTTAAGCCTATATCGATACCTGGTACTTTGGTGCATATGTACAGGGTTGTTCAGTCGAAATGCATAACCTTATAGTGATTCTATCAATAGAAATCAAATAGGCAGACAGCTTACTTCATGGGATTTTTTTAGCTTAAATAATCTCATATATATATATATATTATAATTGATATTTTTAATATTGTCTCTAGCTACGTATAACGAATGATTAAGAGCACAGCGTTACCATGGAATATATGTTGTGATAGTTAGACTATATATTTACTGCATCTAGATGTCAGACAGACGTATGGCTATCTGCTATCTGTATTATCTATGCAGGTATCCAATACTGGGACACGTACTGGACTTGCGTGTAATTCACGGTTTCGTTTGGATCGATATCGATCGGCATTTGAGTAGCACAGAAATCCATAAGAACGTCGACGGTAAAGTGGGTTGTATATACATATATAGACGATAGCAACCTACTAACTGTAATCTTGATATACTTAAATATGTGGTTTATACAATAATGGCTACTATCATTCCATTGAATGTACTTATGGTATATGTATGGTATGATAAAGAGTTGCTGGAGAAAAGTAGACCATGAATATCAATATATTGGAAAATATAGACGTATGTTTCTGATATCGTCTGTGCTGAAAACATCTTAATCAATCTGACCTTGGAGGAATTTTTGTAATTAAAGATAGATGGATATTAAATCCAAACATGATGAATATCAGGGACCGTTGCGATCAATGAATCGTTCCATCATTAGTACCTTGCTGACAAGTCTCGAAGATTGTGAAATATTTCTTCTGAAATGCCAATTTCTTAATTAGTATTATCACAAGTTCGATTAATTTAGTTGGAATGATCGATCGGGCGTTTATCAATGTTTGAGGTTTTGTATATCGATATAATAATAAGAGCGTGTATTATCGTGTCTTGAACGAATATAATATTTTTCATAAAAAACTTATACAGTGTATATGTACAACGCATGTTTTTCTCTACTTACATAGAAAATATCTTTTTTTATTATACAAAGTATAACCTCGATCCTCCATTTTGTTACACGATTCATGTTACTCGTCAAGAAATCTTTAACTGTTTAAAGAGACTAGAGTACAGAACACGTTAATTCGCACAGTACTACGTATACTGATCCGTATTATGATCAAGTAAATGAAGATTTCATGAAGACTGATTCACACTGAATCACCCATGAATAGAAGTGATTTAGAATCCAATACGATCTCTAATCCAATCCCTGTATGTGGCGACCTCGGTGTAAACCCCAGGTGCTTCAGGCGCACAGCTATCGCCCCAGGAGTATAAGCCAGCTAGGCGACCACGTATAACGAGCGGTGCACCGGGGTCGGTAATGCAGGGAGCCTCAGTACTTTCAGTGTAAGCAGCACAAATCTGCCCTTGAGAAATACCGCCCGAGTCGATATGCGCGTTGTGACAAATATCTCCTGCGACAATAGGCATATTAACAATTTGTAAAGTGTTACTGGCAGCTGCAGTGCCCCATCCAGTGATCACGGATATATCACCAGGGTTAACAATTTCTCCGGCGTCGTACAGCGCTACTGGTTGTCTCGTTCCGCCGAATCTGAAGGGTGTGTTTACACGAAGTAGCGCAATGTCGTTAGAAGTCACTAAATTTTCGTTCACGCTGTAATCTTCGTGAAGGAATCGTTCCGCGATTAAATGAGTCGATCCCGCACTCTGATAATATGCTGATCCTGCGCGTATTGTGTACCAGGCTGATGGGAATTGAAAACACCGAGCGACTGACAATACCCAATCCTCGGAGATCAAGGAGCCGCCGCAATGTGAAATCGTGAACAATTCTATTGCAATTTGATAAGGTACCTCTTCGATGTCCACGTTACGTCTGGTTTCTAGTTTGTTGGAAAGATTTGCTCTGCTCTTGAGCAAACGTCGATTGATATCTGCAGGAGTCACTTTAGCTGTCGGACGAAAAGTGTAAGTTATTTTTTGGTTATATTTCGTAATACGTTTTTGAAGGATCTTTCTTATTAATTATTAACTCACCTGTCGCTACAGCGACCAGTGCTAGTAGAGCACTCAGTATCAGGTACTTGTACATAGTTTGTGGTTTGAGACTAGACTTTCTAACCTCTAAGAATTACACTGCTTATATACGATGGACATTCTAGAATTTATCCACTCGTTCGTCATTAGAACGCTAATACCTAAATCCCTAGAGATATTGATAATACCTAATGAATAGCGGCATGTGTGTTCTAAATTTCTGTGTCAGCTAATGTGGATGAATGATAAAAATTGTCTATGCGAATCGGATTCTCCAATACACGTGACAGGGCTGAGCACGTGTAATTATGATTCTGCGATTTTTCCTTTCTCGTCAATGGCTTGTCGCTCCTACAAAAGTAAGGTCCATTCAGCATTCTCTAAGGTCCATCGCTCCCTAAGGTCCATTGCGATTAATGCTTTCTACAGGAATCAATGACCTTGCCAAAGACTTGCTGCACAACGTGAAGAGAAGGAAGGCGTTGAGATTTCACAGTTGGCAACAATCCAAAATCGATAGTTGGTAAACTTTAGTATTGAATCCTTCAGGCAACTTGCAAGGAAATGCCTAGAAATATTGACACCCATACGTACACGTCGTAAAGACGTCTAGAGGAAGACTTATGCATTCAAGATATCTCAAAGAATGTCAGTCCTACGCTTGTAGACAATTTGTATTCGTATAAAGAATTGACATTTTTCTTTCTCTTATATTTTCTACACGTTTATAGGAATATCGTACTAGCGTGAGTATCTCGTAAATGGCTCTGACTAACAGTGAAACTGTCAACGAATTCTGACGTATTCAAATGACGGATGACGATTAGCTGTCAAGATAGCTACAGCCCAGAGACATGAAATCATACCGGAATTCTATTATTGGTATTTCATGGATACGCGTAAATCAAATTTGCCAATGGAATTGCTGCAATCCGACAGAAAGAGTAAAAGAGAGAGAGAGAGAGAGGGCGGGGGAGAGAGTGAGTAAAAATTATTGATATACATTTTAATGGTATTTATATAGACTAAAATCATTTAATTCTTTCCTTTTATACTATTCGTTCCAGACATCCGCATTCCAATGAAATTTGCTCTGCAGAGAGTTAGAAAATATTGGATATTTCTTTAGAAATAAAGAATGGAAATATATATATATATCGCAAAGTTTGCTTAAAATAAATTCAATAGCGATCGATGCAATTAACTCTGGCGGCTGATTGATTCCAGTGTGCAATGCATTTCAGTTACGGATATAATTCAATTAAAAAAAATCTTTTATAATCTGCTGTATCTCATCGTCACGTACATTGATCACTAAAACTTTTTGAAATCTCACCTAATACAAAAGCAGATGGTATTTGGTGGTTATTTCCATGATGGTGACTAATGTTACGTACCCCACGTTGAACTGAGGGATGCGTGAGAGCATTTATAGTCCGCGCCATGTTGAAATCAATACTCATCTTGTCATCGATCAACTTCTGCTTTACGATAGCACGTCATGAATTATACTATATTGGTAATATCAACACTATTCCACTGATAAGAGGTGCGTCGAATGTGAAACGTCATTAAAAAGTATCTGAAGTCCTCGGTAATGATCGATAAGAAAGTCATGGCTCGTTTATTGAGATTCAATTAATCGTACATTTAACGTGTAGTGTATGACGTCATAACAATACTTATATGTTGTTTAAGCGCTTATCAAATCAGTACAAAAAAAATCCTAATTTTTTAAGTGGAACGATAAAAATAATAATAAAATCAATTATACTCATGTTGTTTAAATATTTTTGAATCATTTTTTTTATTCCTTTTTTATTTTTTTACTGTTTTATCAAGTACCGTCAGATTCGCACCTTTTCCCAGTATCGCTCTTGTGCTGCTCTTTGGCAATGTCGAGATTTCCGTCTCGCGACTTAAGGAACAGATCCTTGAAATTTACGTGAACCGTTTGCTAAATGGCTCTTAGTTAAAGGAACAGGGTGCGCCAAGAAAAAAAAAAATTTTCGAGAGAAAAAGGTGGACAAGAGTAAAACATGAGTAAATACTTACACGCAATAAGTAATTCGTTAATCGGCCAAGAGTCACTTTACCATAAAATGTTCACTTAGAATTTAAATATTAAAATTATTTCTAAATACATATTCAGCCAACTACTTAGGTGCTTATATTTATTAATTATTTACTAAAAACTATCCTCTAAAGAGGAGTCGTCCTGAATTCAAGAATCACACAATCACAGAATCACAAACTGTCTCTTCAGACCTAAAGGTTCACTTTTGTAGGTTAGGATGTTCAAGTTGGTCAATTATAATGTATCTGAATGAACTTTTAGGGTAGCCATTACATATCATGTAGATTTAGTACTGCAATATTATACACAGTTTAAAGTTTTCCTAACTCAAAACTAACGCAGCTACAATACTTTTTCTTTCGATTAAATAAGCTTGCCATGTTATCCTGTACGAAAGTTGCTGACACTGTTATACACTGAGTAGTACACGGTGAATATACAGATACAGTTATTTTACAGATAACTATAGTCATTCCAAAGGAAATCTTCGATACCAATATAGAAAATGTCGCCAAACCCCATTCTGTTATTGCAAAACTAGCTTGTATGTTATTTCCAGATATTCTCATTTGGATTAGATAACTGTCCCAATTCTTTAATCCTGCAGTTAAGCACAGTAACGTTACAGAACAAGACTACTTACAGAAACATCCATGAAACAATAAGAAAGATGAAGAAGGAGACATTGGAAAATAATATTTCAAACCAAGCATACAATTTTATTGTAGATTCGTCAATGTATCAAGGTACTGCGTTAAACACATCATTAAAGTCATCATGGACCAGTCTTAAAATTATAAACAGTCATACAACCATGTAAAAGAATATAATTTTTAGATACCAGCTATATAGTAGATCCAGTATCTATAAGGAGCAACTTCAGTATACACACCAGGCTTCCTAGGACGTGCGCAGCCGTTTCCCCATGAAGTGATACCAGCAAGTCGACCATTGATAGCAAGTGGTCCACCGGAGTCACCTTGGCAAGCGTCTTTGCCACCCTCGAGATAACCGGCGCATATTTGACCATAGGGTAGTTTGGTCATGTATGGGAAAGCGAGGACGCACTTGTCCTTGGAAACGATTGGCACGATGACACTGTGGAGGACCTCTGAATCAGGACCACCTTCACGAAGAGTACCCCATCCACTGACGACGCTCTGGGCTCCGTCAACGGCTTCCTCGCGGCGGTTGAACAGTGGGATCGGACGACGGGTCGAATCCATTCGTATCCGTGATGACAGAAGAAACAGGCATATATCGTTGATAGGGACTTTGAACTCATCCTGGTGATAATTATGATGCTCGATAATGCTGTTCACGGTATGGACTGTACCACCCTTGTCCTTGGTGCTACTACCAACCCGGACGCTGTACATATTGGCCGTGGTGATCACGCAGTGGGCTGCACTCAGGACCCATTTTTCGCCAATGATGCTACCACCACAGATAGTTGATCCGCGCAGCTGGATCTGGGCTTGGTAGGGAATAGTCTCGATTGTCGTGGGTCGTCCGCCGACGATATGTTCGGATGGTGAATTAAAAGTTTTGTTGATACTTGTACGTTCACCCTCAGGGGTGGCTGAGAATAAAACAGACAAAATGTATGTGTAGTTTATCAGTGAGGGTCTTTGTGTATTTTTTTGGGTTAAAATTCAACGAGGGGATTTGAGTGATTTGGCGGGCATCTTGGGACTTAACACATTATTTTTGACGAAATAAAGTAAACTGCTTGCACATCTTAACGATCGTTCTAGTTCATGAGGTCGAAAGTGCTTCTCGTTAAATTCAATTTAATACTTTAATATGCAGATTTGTTAGAATTTTCTTAACTCAGAGTAACCTTTATTTTTTCTTTAACCGTAACGACTCAGCTGACACTGCTAATGTAACTTGTTAGAACTTCTATGGAGCGTTAAGCTTGGTAAATATAATGAAAAAGTATCTCTCGATAAAAATGTATGTATAAACTTCGAATATCACATGGAATTAGGTATTTTGGATACACAAAAAAGTCAGATAAAATTTTCGAAAAAAATCGCAAAATTCAGATGAACAACGGCAAAGGATAGAGGAATAAATAAGAGCAGCATTGATGTAATTTATTATATGATTTTATTGGTAGAAATCTAACTAAATAGTGCACCGAACATTGGATGCACCATTATAATTAGAATTGGAGTATCCTGTCGTTATGGTAATTCACATGATTGTTAATCAAACAAGACACTTCCACATGGTACATGCAGTCGTGCCTAAGACAGAAGCGAAGATGCTTATACACCAGAGTTGGTCAAGATCCAGTCACGGTAGGCAGCAACCTCAGTGTAGACACCAGGGAATCCAGGCCTGGCGCATCCGTTACCCCAAGAGACAACACCAGCAAGACGGCCATTGACGGCAAATGGACCACCAGAGTCACCCTGGCAAGCGTCCATACCACCCTGAGGATATGCAGCGCAGATTTGACCCTCGGGAAGACCACCGAAGATGGTGTAGGCAGTGTTGCAGGAGCTCTTGGAGATGACTGGGACGCTGACGGTCTGAAGGACAGTTGGGGAGCTACCTCCCTCGGTCAGGACACCCCATCCGGTAATGACGCCGAGGACATCGACTGGTGTCTCCTCGTTGGCACTGAACAGTGGGATCACCTGACGGGTGCTGTCAAGGGTGAGCCTGGTGGCGAGACGGTACAGACTGATGTCGTTGACGGGGATGTTAGTTGCGGTGAGGTAGTAGTTGGCGTGGTTGATGACGGATGAGAGAGAGTGGATGCTGCCACCACTGTTGGAGAAGGTGGAACCAGCGCGGATGGTGTACCAGGTGCTTGGGTAAATGTTACAGTGAGCTGCAGTCAGGATGTAGTTCTCGGAGATGATGCTACCACCGCATGAGCTCATTCCCAAGACGCGGATCAGGACCTGGTATGGTGCATCCTCGATGCTGGTGGCGGTACCACCGACGATACGGCCGGTGGGACTCATAGGGTTGCTATCCCTAAGAAGACTGATGGGGTCGGCTATGGAGAATGACAAGAGACATATGTGAATAAACGCTTGTGTTGGATTGGCTTAGAATGGCAATTAGTAAGAGTGCAAATTTACGTGTGATTTCTCTGTTGGATATTTTGAGAAAGACAATTTTTTTACTTACCCGAAGCCACCGCCAGGAGAGCCGCAAGTGCCAAAAACTTGTACATCTTCGCTTTTTGGAATTAGAAGAGTTACTTGTGCTGTGTAGCCAAAACTCTCTGTATTTATACAAATTGAGGTCTTGATAAATCAATTCAATGCTTATCGATTGAATTTGTTTGATATGATAACGTCACTTAGTACGTGCAAATGTTATTGGATTTTTTTTCGTGATTAGATGCTGCGCATATAGCCTATCATGACACTGAAGATTATGGAGAATCAAATCTCGGCATATATGAATGTTATATATATATATATATATATACACACATACATATAAAAGTATACATACCTGCGTCAAACACTAACGTTAAATAACATCGACAATTTTATATGGTTTTCTCCATTAATACCATAAGAAAATTTCAGGGACAAAGGTTTGAAGAGAAATTTATGAAAGTCCCTTAATTAGTAGTTTACGGTAAATATGTAAAATTTAGGGGACTCACTTACATTGGAATACGTAAGAAGATGGAACTGCAAGATTAGGTTACAACTTGGAAAAATGTAAATGAAGTAAACTGGAAATTTTCTGTATCGTCGAAGAGACGTAGGATGAATAAAAGAAAACAATAATAAAATTAGCAATGATTTGAATGAGAATCTGAATGAAATATCTAATTAATATAAAATCTAAATCAGCCATCGCTTGGTCACTTGTTATCGGTAGTTACAGATTAACTGTTGAATAATCTGCTGGATCATGAAATTGTAGCTTTAGAGATTTTCAAGATATGTCAGTTATAACTCGATGAGAATCGTGTAATATTTAATTAGTGTTATCTATACTTTATTCGCAAGTAAAACATACACAATTTTGTATAAACAAATAGAAAGATTTCAATAGGAAAAAAAAAGATCATGGATACTTGGAAGGCAATTTATTTATTTTAATCAAATATTGTAAATATAGAAAAGGGCGAAACAGGAGGAAACGAAATCAGTAATCGTAGCGATGACAATTATAAAGGAAACATCCTTAGACACCGGTATTATTTCTTATCCAATCACGGTGCCAAGCAACTTCAGTATAGACACTAGAGTATTCAGCTTGCTCCATGCTCGATGAAAGAATACCAATAATGTGGCCTTCTGAGAAAACTGGACTACCGATGTCTCCAACCTCTAATCTATTCTGCTCGGAAACGGCGCAGATCTGTCCATCGTCGATGCCACCAGATTCTGCGTATAAAGCATCACACTCGTTCCTGGACCTGAT
>JARQTG010000141.1:0-68517 GCA_030142615.1 Syrista parreyssii | reverse complement strand
ATCATTTATCTCAGCGAAATGGATTCTGCAAAGTGTAAGAAGTTGATCGAGATTATGGAAGGTGCATATAAACTATTGAAGAGGGGATCATCTATTGCGGAAATTAAAAAGTGGACAAAATTTGGTACTCAAAATATTAGGCTTTTAAATAAAATTCTAAAAAAACGTTACACTAACAGTCGGGGAAAAAGTAAAAATCTTAACAACGATTGGAATACTCAAATTTCTAAATGAAAAATTTAAACAACATCAAAAGAGAGGCGACAGAACAGTGAGACAGACAAGAAGTCACAGAATACGTTGGTATGACTTGGAATCTGCGTTCAAGAGAAGAATAAGGAACGGAGTGACAGTGAACTTGCATCATAAGGACTTGAAGCGTTTCTTGGAAGATTTTAGAAAATTGATCGCGGTGAGAGTGAAAAATACCCTACAAAAGGATGCAAACTTGAAAGTGAACATCTTCTTGACCTGTAAATTCGAAACCACGAAGGGTGGTGAAATTATCGAGGAGTTAAAATTCTGTAATACTAAGAATGAGGTTATTTTATCATCCACGGACATCAATGACTGGTTTAATGTAAATGTGATGGAACAATTGTTGGTTAAAGTTGAAGACTTCCAAGAAAGAAAATCGGGCTAGTCGTTGTTGGAAATTATAAACTTGGCGGTAAATATCAAGAGATATGTACCGATACATGGAGGCCTGTCAACATTCATTGAGCTGCCTAAAAACGTGCAGAGTAAAAAAGCAGTGGTTAAGATTAGAAATAACGATCTGTATTGTTTTCTCTGGTCTGTTACTACAGCTCTTCATCCAGCTAAGGATCATGCAAATAGTATTACTTCGTACCCACATTTCAGCTTAGTGCTAAAGTGCAAAGGTTTAAATTTTCCCCTCGGTTTAAAGGATATTTCGAAATTTGAGAAGCTGAATGATTTGAGAATTAATATTTACGGAATAGAGCGCCATAGTGGTAATGAGATAGTACCAATTTATCTAACAATAAGTCAAGAAACATCGAACAAAGAAGTGATTCACCTACTTATGCTGGAAACGAAAATTTACTCGGATGGAGATAACATAGATTTCATAAATTGTAATTTTTACCACTTTGCATAGATCCGAAATTTATCTTGCTTATTGAATTCTCAAATTTCAAAGCATGGGCATTATATCAGATTGTGCGATATATGGCTATGTCACTTTAGAACAGAAAGCCCTTTCGAGAAACATAGATTCGATTGCGCTTCAATAAATAAATGCAGAGTCGTCTTACCAGACGAAAAGGATACAATTTTGAAATTCAATAATTATAAACACAACGAACCTATTCCATTTGTGATTTTTGCTGATATTGAGTGTATTTTAGAGTCAGTCGTGAATACATCTAATTCGTCAAACACAACGATCTATCAAAAGCATGTTCCACACATCATCGCGTACTATTTACAATGTAACTTTGACGACTCTATCTCCAAATTTAAGGTTTATCGTGGAAATGATAGCGTGGAATGGTTCATGAACGAATTAAAGGAATTAGCTCAATTTATAGAATTTTACCTAAAACGTATCGTACCGATGGAATCTCTAAATTTCAAGCAGAAGCATGAATTTTATTTGGCAAAGATCTGTCATATTTGTGAAAAACCATTTACACCTCAGGATACCAAGCACCGAAATCATTGCCATTTCACAGGCAAATATCGCGGTGCTGCACATCACGAATGCAATTTGAATTACAAGAACTCACATACCGTTCTCGTCGTGTTTCATAACTTATCTGGTTATGATTCACACTTCTTGATTAGAGCTCTGGCTACATCCTTCGGGGGCTCGATGAACCTGCTACCGGTAAATAAAGAAAGACATATATCTTTCACGAAGAGCGTTAAAGATACGATTGGAAATTTTCGATTCATCGATTCGTTTCGGTTCATGTTGAGTAGCATTGAAAAATTAGCGTCCTATTTTAAAGATTCACAAAAATTAATTACGTTTAAACATTGTCATAGTGTAGAACAGTTCAACTTATTGACTAGAAAGGGTATTTTTCCATACGAATATGTCGATAATTGGGAAAGAATTAATGGGGAGCAATTATCATCTAAAGAAAAATTTTATTCAAAATTAAATAATGAACGAATTCCAGATGAAGATTATATACACGCTTGTAACGTTTGGCAAACTTTTCATATTGAGACGTTGGTCGAGTATTCCGATTTGTATTTGATAACGGATATTTTACTTCTTGCCGATGTGTTTGAAAATTTTAGACGTAAATGCTACGTTATATACAATTTAGATCCTGTACATTATTACACTGCACCAGGCCTTGCTTTTGACGCTATGCTCAAGTGTACTGGTGTGGAACTTGAGCTGTTGACTGATGTTCAGATGTTGTTGTTCATCGAAAGAGGTATTTGAAGTGGCGTAGCTCAGTGCTCAAACAGATATGACAAGGCATATAACATATACAATAGATATATGGGAGATGATTTCGATCCATGCAAAGAAGAATCGTATCTCATGTACTATGACAAAAACAACTTGTACGGTGCAGCTATGAGTCAGCTTTTGCCATTAGACTCTTTCGAGAGGGAGGAAGATTTTGAGCAATTGAACCTTTGTCGAATTCCCGATGTCTAATTCCTACTCGAAGTAGACGTGGAATATTCAATCGAACTTCGAGGGCACCATAAAGATTTACCACTCTGTCCGCAGCAGTATACACCTCCGGGATCTAAAAAATCGAAATTGATAACGACACCTCTTCCAAAAGAAAGATTTCTCATTCATTATCATTCATTATAAAAATTTGAAACAGTATTTAAAATTAGGATTGAAACTAAGAAAAATTCACCGTGTTCTAAAGTTTAAACAAACAACATGGCTCAACAAGTATATAGATTTAACTACTGAATTGAGGAAAAAATTTGATAACGATTTTCAAAAGAACTTTTATAATCTTATGAATAATTCAGTTTTTGGCAAAACAATGGAAAATGTTAGTAAACAAAAGGATGTTAAACTCGTTACGAAATGGGATGGAGTCTATGGAGCAAAAGCTCTAATCGCTAAACCAAATTTTTATAGCTGCACAATATTCGACGAAGACATGGCCATAATCGAATTAAATCGTACCAAAATTAAATTCAATAAACCAATATATGCAGAATTTTCCATTCTCGACATATCCAAAATTTACATTTATGACTTCCATTATAACTACGTGAAGAATACCTTTGGTAACCAAGCTAAATTAATGTATGTACACGAACACTGACAGCCTCCTCTACCATCTCACCGTTCCGAATATATATGATTATATCAAACGTGACTTAGGCAGATTCGATACATCAGACTACCCACCGGATAATATTTACGGTATATCACTGGCAAATAAAGAAGTATTGGGTTTGATGAAGGATGCAAACAATGGGAATTTATAGGATTGCGAGCAAAATTGTACTCATTTAAGGCTTTTGGAAAAGGCAAAGATAAGAAGATAAGAAGCGAGCTAAAGGAGTCAAGGGATCTACGCTGAAAACAATTACTTTTAATGATTATAAGGAGTACCTTGTGTATCATCAAAATTTTATTCGAAGTAAAAATCGCAAGGTTTATACGATACAACAGCGAAAATTAGCATGGAGCTGGAATGATGATAAAAGGGTCATTGTTCCTGGTACAACTGAACCCTTTCGTGGGGTTATAAAATGTAAGATATACTATTGGATATGCGTGTAAAATTAAATGTAAAACGCAGTGGATATATTAATAACTTTAGCTCTTTACTAATTACGCACAAGGAAGGACAGTCTGTACCTTTTGAATCTCTACAGGGGACTAAGCGCTGGTCACAAAGCCCAAAGAACTTTGTCACCAAAATATAAAGAGCCCTGTGTTCTTTCTCCGCATGAAATCATTATTTATGTTTATGTTACCTCTTCACCACTCTCTACGTCGATTCGTTTTTAAACTCATAATCACGTAGAGTACTTCTTGGTACATTGAAATTAAATAATCCAACATATACAATAAGAATGTACGAATGTTAATAATATATGAAAAAAATATAAAAAATAAATAGTCTGTAAACAACAGCTTTACTTATTTCAACCCCATCATTTATGTAAATTATCGGAATTCTACATTTTTTTTCCAAGATCCTTATTCTAGAAAATACCATCTCTGCAGTTAGATCGAACTATAGTAACGTCGATAATCGTGAAGTGCAGTGATTAAAGGACTTATACTGATAGCAGACTCATAGTTGTGGTGCACTGTAGTGTATAGTAGTGTTTATAATAAAGTGAAAAAAACAATAATTCTTTTTTTATTCTTTACTCGCTGTTTACAAAACCATTCATCATCATCATCGTTAAGTTTTACAAATCCATCTTATCGATCCCATTGTTGTGCGAATCGTCGAAACCTAACCATTTCACGAAAAGTCTGTTTCCTCGTCTCCTCAGCACCTTCTCCACGAGATATACATACGTCAGGGTATTTGACTCTGGTAAGTTCCTGCTCGTAGAAGCCGCCTTCGGTGGGACGATTCTGATTGTCCTCGAGCTTGTACGTCACCGGATGGGTATTCTTCACTTGATTTATCGTGAAAATTTCTGTCGTCCAGTTGGGCGTATAGCGTTTCTCGAGAATGCGTTTAAATTTACTGATTCGTACTTTGTCTCCAACTTTGAATTTTGATCGTTTAAGCGTAGTGGATTTGACTCTGAAATTCTTGTACACTCGTTGTAGTACTTCCTTCTCATATTGAATGTTAACATTCGTCGGTCTGATACCAATGGTTCGATGCTGACTGTTGTTGTAAGAGGAAACCAAGTCCGATAAGATATCTAACCACCGGTGATTGCCCCTCAAACTAAATTGAACCCACATTTTGCTATTCAGAGTACGGTTAAAACGGTCGCAGGCCATGCCTTCAAATTACTAAATGTCGAGTACAGGGTAATGCCGTGTTTTTGCATAAGAACCTTGAATTCGGAATTATAAAATTCCCAACCTCGATCAACATGTAACTTCTTTGGGATTCGCCCCTGCATCAGTATAGACTTCATAGCCGCTGTCACGTCTTTGGCGTTCTAACTCTTCGTCCCTACAGCCCAAGCATACTTTGAAAATATATCGATAACGGTTAGCAGGTGCTTGTAACTCTTGTTCTCTCTGGCATACGCTGACATGTCAACGAGATCCGCCTGCCAAGTCTCGTCCAACCCCCGAATGTCAACGTGTCGACGTTGTGTGGTCGATAACGACAATCATGAGATTGTTGTTATCCAGCCATCACTTGAACTACGGTATTGACTTCCTGCTTGACTGCAGTCTTGACGAGATTCAAGGTCACCACGTCGTTTTGCTCCTTAGGATCGGCAACATTGCACAGTCTCTTGTTATCGATATCGTACTGTCCGTCGGCGGTGATTTAGAATCCAACACCAGGAAGCCCACGACTGCTCGTAACCGTACCCCTGCTGCTCAGTCGACGCTCATGTCTCAAGTGACGATCGCGATCGTTTTTACCAAATTAATAAATGATACCTGCCTCGCGCAATTCTTCGATAATCGATACAATTTCGTCAGAGTGACTGGGGTTGCCAGCTTCCTGAGACGCAAGGAGCTCCGTTTGGATCATCCCACTACACCTAATGGGTTCGCCTATCCTTTTCAGCAATCATATAACGCGGTACGATACTTTTACCTGTTGCGGAGGACTTATCGATCAATTCTCCAATAATTTGTTTAAACTGATAACTGTTGTTTATGCGAATGTCACCACGAGGATTATAGTACTTTCTGTGCGCATTCCTTGTCACGATAATGTCTTTGTACTTATCCAAATCATCCTGGCTCATATGAGTCTCGTCGGGCACCTTCTTAAACAAAAGTTCGATCAAACCGATAGTTTTCGGATAACTCGTATCGCCTACATGAATTCGATCGCCTTCAAAACTTATGGGTGAATCGCCAATCATCAACCCGTTAGAGAGTTTACGCACACCATGGACGATATCCAGATCTTTATTATCCCGATTCGATAACATCTCGAGATACTTTTGCAGCGGATCGGGTGGTTCTGTAGGTAAATCTGCATCGTCGTCGTTATCATCTGGTTGCACTTCAACGTCATGATCGCTAACTTCTTCGGGGGAATCATTTTCTACCGACTTGAAGGATTCGTCGAGCGTTTTAAGCGTATCATCGAAATTTGCGTCTTGCTTCATCTCATCTTTAATACGATTAAGTTTTGGCTCGGATACGTTTACTAGTTTCTGCAGTGGTGTCACTACCGGCTTGAAGACCTCGCTCGTCGTCTGCTCGACATTCTCTCTACCTGATTTTATCATTCTATGCTTTTTGCGAATCGCGTCGCTGGCTTTAGCGATTTCACGTAAGACGTCTTTTTGCTCTCGAAATTTTCCCCCGCGTTACACATTGCTGACGCTGCTGAATCAGAAACACTACTGCATTCGTTCTCACCACGATTACTCATTTATGCTCGCGAAACAGTCGAATCCTTTTCTGTATTTTCGAGCTCCTCGATTACGACAAGGACAACCATTACTTGCCGTCGTTCCAGCATGCCGAACACAGGTCCCTGAACCGTGCGTAAGGCATATCAGTGTTTACGTGGTCATTGTAAACGTACTTGAGATTCGTTTCATCCTGCTTAAAGAGCACCAGCAGATTAGCATTGGCGCGTACGAGATGTTTGGGAATGCGAGCTACGTCTGACAAAGATAGAAACAGTCAATGTCCCTGTGCCGCCCCATGCTGAAGAAGGCTCTGATGTTATCTTGCTTCTCGCATGCTATATCGTCGTAAATAATTATCGAGTTGCGACGTGCCTCGTTCGGTGGCAGCACCCGTTCGTGTTCCGTAAAGGGAAAGTACTCGACGCCGTCCACGGATTCGAGTAAACGTTCCAGAAACTTGTACTTTGGTTGATCCAGTGATTTCGAGCACACGTAAACGTTTTCGAATCTCAAGCCGTTAGGATGAGTTATGAGAGCGAGCAATGCATTCGTTTTGCCGCAATTGGATGGTCCGCAATACACTGCGCGTATACTGTTTGGTAGTAATTCGCCGTGTCTCTTTTGCTTCTTCTCCTCCTCCTTTACTCGCGCGAGTTCGTCAAAGTTCATTAAGGGTAACGCGACAGACTGTTTCTCGAATCGCATCTCACTCATGACTAACGTGAAAACTATGAATAACGTCCGTAGCGAACGTAATGGGTGCCAAGTCGAAACTCGGCTGGGAGTCAAGAAGAAGAAGCCGAGGACAGTAACGCTGAAGAAACTCATCGAGGAAGCCAAACGATCTATGATTCCGAGCAATGATTCGCAGGTAGCTATCGGATCTGCTCTCAAGGGTGCACAAGCTGCCGTCAAACGAACGGGTGGAAAGCGCAACGTGCGAGCGCCGCGCGTTCTACCTGTACCATCCGAAGTCGGAGGCTTCCTGCCGTTTCTCGTCCCTGTGTTTGCGCGTCTCAGTCAGTCAGTGGCATAACAAAACGATGGAAGCCATCGCACTTGGCAAAGGACTGTACTTGAAACCCTACAGAAAAGGACGAGGCCTTCATCTGAAGCCAAAAAACTTGAAGGGAAACTACCACGCCGAGCGTTGACACATGCGGATCTGCTCAAATACGTCAAGATCATGAAGGTCCCACATTTTCAAGGAGTCTTACGAGTCCTACGAATCGGCAATCGTCAATCTGGACGATGAAAATGGTCCTGGAACACACCGGGTCGCGTACAAGAAGCTGAACGATCGAGTCATCTATTTCGACAGTTTCGGCAATCTTCGACCACCGTTAGATCTTATCGGATATCTCGGTGTTGGTAGTGTAAAGTACAAATACGAGCGATATCAGGAATATGATACTTTCGCATGCGGACACTTGTGTTTAAAGTTCTTGTGTGGACAGTAAAATTGTAAGAATAAGTATCGTCTATATAAATATCATATGAAATTTCACAAGGTCAGTTGAGCGTTTGCAATCGTGGAGGATTCATTCGCGTTAATTTTATCAGGCACCTTCTCCGTACTCGAAGCCCAATACTTTCCTCCTATCGAGGAATCCTCCTTTCCCCGTACAAAAATTACGCTTTGGAACTCATCGAACTGCTAACCTTCTATTCGATACCCAACGTGGACACTGATCACAATAAGCTGTACGTAGGGTATGAAGTTATCACTATACTTACTGGTAGCTACGAGATAAAGGATATCGAGAACTACGTGCAGAGCGCGTTGACGGATAAGACTATCGTCATTCACATTAAGCCTAACAATAATACGTTGTGCAGCGAAATTAATTGTAACCGTGATGTCGACTTTCGACCCGATAATTCCATAGGCCATTTGATTCCATTTGCTGGGCTTCACTCATCGCGTTCTGAAAGCTAATAAATTGCATACGTCCGACGTACCAGTAGCCATTCTCAAGGTGAACGCTCTGCGAGTCGAATGCAACGTCACTACGGGTGCTTACATCAACGGACGTACAGTGCACACCGCACACGAGTTCTATCCGGTCGTACCATCCGGATACAAGATCATAGAGGTGCCGTCGCACGTCATTTATCTACCGATCGATACCAAGACGATAGATCACCTGCAGCTGCGAATAGTCGATCAGGACGGAGACTTGGTGAGCTTTCAACGAGAAGTCTTAACGATAAGACTGCAGGTTAAGTCGATGCGATAATGGGAATCGTGTATAACAGAAAGATTGGCAGTGGCTATAATAGTAAGCCAGTATGCCGAAAAGGAATCAGTCGTCGACTGCTTCTTAAAGCGCTCACGCGTCAAAACGTATTATTACAAAAAAATCGACAGATCGAGATGTTACACAATGCAGCTTAACAATATCCGATGATATCCTAAAACAATGTTCCCACTGGAACAGCGCAAATTGTAAGCCATACGCTAGAAAACTAAACGATAATTTGTACGGTAATAAACGGTAACGATAAGGACTCGCGCACCTGTATGTTAGAGAGACGATTTCGCGAAGCGTGGACTGAACGATTTTGACGCAAAAATCCGAGATGAAAGAAAACAGGAAGGAAGGAGACCGAACTTCCATTTGCTGCCGTATTAACAATCCTCGAATCCGTAGCGATCGGGAAAGCGTAGGGCGACACGTAAGAGTACGTCGAACAGATAACTCGGTTGATATTGTGAGTTGAAGAGTAAGATCAAGATACCCCTGAGCGTCACTTACCATTATCCAGTCACTCCTAATATCCACAGAAACACACTCTCCCCGATTATAGGTTCCTCAAGCGGGTAACGATACGGTAAAATGGACAAAACGATACGAAACAGTAGCACGTCTGTCCCTCAGTTAGGCCACGCCGTGAGTGACGCTACGAATTTCTAAAATCGGGAACATTCCCGAGAGCGTGCCGTAATACCATTCCCTGGCCGAACAAGATTTGCCATTATATCGGCTCCGCTAGTTAGCTTGCGACCTTCAATTGTTTTGCCGATCCCGAGGAATTAGATCTTGACATCTTTTTCTGTTAGGGTGGCAGCAGTGCTATTTTCAGGAGGCCGGAAACACATCCACCTCTACTTCCTCGATATACGGCTCGGAGCTGCTTCTGCAACCCCCAGATGCCCTCTGGCCCTGAAGATGCTCTCTTCTTGCCTCACGTAGTTGAGATGCCAGGATGTGTGCTTCGGTTTCGCTGTCGCTTGGTCGTTACAGCGCTCCGCCAGGGCTGTAGTTGTAATGTAAATTTCTGGGATCTCTTGGATCCGCTTAATGAACCGAAAACACAAAAAGAACGTTTCTTCAAGGGAAATAAATACAAATTCTCAAAGTAAAATCGGTATCAGCCCAATGCCATGCGAAACGCTCCGTAACCCATTGGGCCCCACAACGTAGCCGAATTTACGTAATTTTGTGACGTGCATCAAAATGCCACGTCATACCTTATATGATTATATGAAATTATATATTCAGTTACAGTAGTAGGGCTATGGGGGTTCTGGATCTCCCCATTCCTGCCCCCCGGAGGATTCTGGACCCCCCCCCCCCCTTTATGGTCCTAAGCCCCGCCCCTTATGCCCCATAGCCCTCCTCGCGGCCCCTCCACCGCTGTGCGACCCTCTTGCGGCTTTTCCCCTCGCAGCCATAAGCCCCACGGCCGCCGGCTTCACCATTTCGTATTATCGACAAAGTGCAACCATCTTGTTTTATCGATGACGTTGACTGAATATAAATAGACTAGACATACCCATGCATTTAGTGCCTCGCGATTCTGAAATACCGACGCGTCATCGAGAGTGCTGCCATATTTAAGTAGAATCAACTACTTTGTTAATTCTCATGATATCTGCTCACTCGTTGCTCAGTTAGCGACGAGACGTCAATGCCGCAACATTAAAGATTAACATTATTTTTACTACGCCTGAACCTGTTTTCTATTCAGCTATTGAGAAGAAAAATAACGCTTGTACTGGAGTTTTCATCTCTTATATTTTGGGACAAGCCATCAAAGACATTGAAGCGCATAAAGTTCATGCTATTGTTACTGGCAATGCTACAAACATGAAGGCTGCATGGAAACTACTGCAACAACGATTTCCACATGTTACAAGTTATGGTTGCACCGCCCATGGTGTTGCGCTATTGATCAAGGACATTGTTAATAGTTCTTCAATCAACAAAATTCTCACTAGTGCGACTGAAATAATTAATTTCTTTCGTAATCGCCAAATGGCAAATGAGATTTTAAAGAAAATTCAGTTTGATAATGGTGCAAAAGTAATGTCACTGCAACTTTCAGTTGAAACACGATGGGGTTCTTATCACATAGCCATTAGCAGCCTTCTTCGATCTCAATATGCGTTGCACATAGTTGTAATACATAAAGAAATAACAAGGATCATATCTACCGTCATGAAACGCACTATTCTAGATAATGAATATTTTTGGACGATGGTTCAAAAAATCTGTAATTTATTGGAACCACCAAGCTTATTAATCGCCAAAATTAAAAGAGATCATTCTAATCTATCATATTTCGCGACAAGAATAAAATCCTGGCTCGAATTTCTTTACAACAGTTTATACTTTCTCACATCAACGGAAGAAGATGAACTAAAAGCGAAGTTCCATCAATGTCAAAATTTTTCATTTCATCCAGTTCAATTGGCAGTTCAATTGGCAGTTGATTTGCTTAATTTTGAATTGAAAAGTTTATCAATGACTGAAGAAGATGATCAAATGGCCTTGAACTATATTTTCAATCAAGCCAAATTACTGAAACTAGACGTTGACAAAGTATGCATAGATTGGTATCTACTGTAACGTGATTTTGAGGAAATCCACGTTCCAAATTCCTAATCCGCCTTTACTCCTCTGCTTGATACATCGGCGCTCCTACACGTCGGTGCATATAACTTTAAGCAGGGCGGACTCCCGAAATTTTGTGTCATATTGTCTATCGTCCTTTGACATTGTGATTTGTTATTTCCGATCCCTGACTTTTACATTCTTTTCTTTTACGCTACGTAACCGACACTATGATCCCGTTTACGACGTTTTGGAGCGACACCACCTGCCGCTACCACTATTATGGAGTACTGTGGAGCATTTTAAAGACGCTATCGCTACGGAGGACAACATGGGCCGGAATCTAAGGCAACCCATCAAGGATAAGAACCCTGGGACCGCCGTAGCAGCCAGTCAGGGCTGTGCGCAAATGGAGCACCCGGGATGGGGCCGCCTGCACGGCCTCTGGCCGCTCTGCCAGGGCATCGCCTGAGCCCTCCCGCCTGCACCGTCGACCTGGGGTGGACAAAGTCCCCCACGTCCTGCCGGCCAGCCAGGAGCTGACTCCCGATGTTCTCTGTTCGCTGAAGGATCGATTACAATCTCGCGTTTGACTTCGCGGCAAAAGAACAAGACAGGGGAATTTGATGGAAGTTTTGGGTGCGTAGTTGCGTCGAAGGAAACACATGAAGTACTGATAACGTGAGTCACTAAATAATGAATATCTATTTAGAATGCATGCGTTTGCTAAAGTAAGAATTCTAAGGTTTAACAATAATCGTTCTTGCGAAAAAATGTGATGAGTACATTGAATACCTGCGATTAGAGTCATTCTCTACCCACTAATAATTTACAAACAATAACTTAATTTGAAAACAACTTCTTTGTGTGTGCGAATAATAGGTTTATTTTTAACGAAAAAGATATGAAAGGTACGTATAGTCAGTAGTATAGCAACGGGGGTTCTCGATGGAGATTCCTGCACCGACATTACCGAATTGATTTGCAATAGTATATTTTCAACCAATAATCATAAGAAAATGGTTTTATCTCATCGCTTGATTCGTCCTTTGATTCTTTCTTGAGGACGCGTTTTCGGTAGAATTATTGGCAAGGTTTGCTCGACCAGGATCTTCACAATATTTTTTTTAAGCCGGATGTATTGGACAGGGAACTTCAGAGGAATAAATCATAACCCGAACATATATTGCGATGCATTTTCTTAACTCGACACCGGTATCGAAAAATCCGAGAGCTAACTTACGCCACCTTTGGCTGTCCACGCTTCGTTCCAGCATCCGCATGCTAGGGGGACGAAAGGCAATTCATTTGTCACCGGGAACTGACCAGCCGGTATGACCTAGGAGCTCAGATGGAACAGCCTCAACTCCGTCAAACAAGAATTCTGACGGAATCGATTAGGAAGACGATAACTTAATCGAACCTATCGATTTTTGGGGACGCGTAAATTCGAGAAACGCAACCGTAGATGCTGATCTTTGGGGTCGTGTAAAATCAGCAAACGCAACTGGATGCACGAACGGGAGCAGACGGTAATGGAAATGCACGGCCGCCCAGGCTGCTAGGTTGAGATAGAGACGCTCGAGGTTAGCGTCATGTAAATAGTGCCAGAAGCAGAGAACAGGTAATCGACAACGCGACCGAACGAATCGATAGCCACCAGATCGAAATCCCTCCACCGATTAATGAATTTGGAGCCCTCACCGTAGCTGATTCGGCTCATCTATGGAGGCCGGGAACTATATCCCGGTGGGCACTACAGCATAGCATAGCACATCACCTCCGAAACACACGCAGAAAATCTATAGGATTTTCTGAATTTTACGAGAGCAACGCGAGAACTACACAAACAAGAACTCTCTATACGGCGTAGGAAACACAGCTAAAAAAAACTATCAACAGATAGTACGGGAGTGCGAGCCAGTCCGAGGCACCTCGGTCGGTATCCCAAGATAGACTTCCTTGACAATAGTCAAATTCTAGAACTAATCATTCTGATTGGTCGAAATCTTCTGAGCCGATAGCTAATCGCCGTTTCCCTCGAGTCGTTCCTTTAAACTAAATTGAGAACGTTCCTTAGCGAATCGGTACGTAGCATAACAGGAGGCCATCTTGACCATAATTAAGGCTAAGGGGTTCCTCCCCTGCCCTTTAACCCTATCCATAACTCCACCGCCCGCACTACAGCCCCCTGCCACTCTCCAGCGGGTCCGTGGAGACGTCTCCGTCGGGTGCTCTCCGCTGCCAGGCAATTCGGTGTGTTAAGATTTCCTCCCCACGGCAGGTTTGATAAGGTGCCCTGAAGGGGTCAGAAGAGTAAATCGTAAAACGATAAAGGGATTCTCAACTATTAATCGTTTAATTGAAATTGAACTTAGACAGAAATTAAGCAAAGTTGATAAAATAATAAAATCCATAAGCGATAATCAAATATTAGGCACAATATTTTAGTCAAATATAATATTATAAAAATTATACGAGAAAATTATATCACAGGAAAATTTATCGGTAATGGAAGAATTCGGGAATTCCATATTAATCAAATCAGAGAGCTGGGACTAGAAATTAGCGATCTTTTCTTCTAGAAATTCCAAATTCTCACGGTAGTCAGGCGAAGGCTCCAGAAACACAGATTTAGGTAGCGGAAAGCACATAATTTCGCGAGACAAAGAAGAATCAAATCACAAAATAATTTAACACGTAACTGCACTATCGTCAATTTTTTTTTACTAAAGGCGAGAATGGAAAGATATTCGCACTCGTATAACACAAAATTCGTAAACTCGCCGAATAGGCAGAAGGCCTGGACGGGTGTAATTCTCTAAGTTTCCAAAAATCACATTATAAATTAGCGAAAAATTCTCACCAAGAAAAATAGGTATAGCTCTCAGGCGCTCTACGAGGTAAAAGAACGAGAGCGAGAATGCGGAATCGCCAAGAAGCTAACGTACCCTTTTCCTTAGTTGTCAAATTTGCCATTTGATTGGCGTTAGCGGAAACAAAAACGTAAGGCGTAGGTCAATAACTTAAAGGAAGTAATAGTTGGAGAGATGGGTGGAACCGGGAGTCCGAATTTAGGCGAAGATCCACGAGGAGTGACGAAGTCGTCCGGTAGCGGCAGGCAGCGAGCAGCGGCGGCGTGTCGCAGGGACGTGGGGGACTGTGTCCACCTCAGGTCGGCGGTGCAGACGAGGAGGGCTCAGGCGATGCCCTGACAGAGCGGCCAGAGGCCGCGGTGCAGCCCCACCCCGGGTGCTGCATTTGCGTACGGTCCTGATTGGTGGCTGCGGTGGTCTCAGGGTTCGAATCCTTGGTGGGTTACCTTAGATTCCGGCCCATTCTGCCCTCCGTAGCGGTAGGTTCTCTAAAATGCTTCACAATCATCCATAATAGTGGTGGCGGCAGGTGGTACTACTCCAAAACGACGTAAACGGGGTCATACTGCAGGGTACGAAGCGTAAAAGAAAAGAAAAAAAAAGTTAAACATCGGAAATAACAAATCGCGATATCAAAGGACGATAGACAAGATGACACCAAATTTCAGGAGTCCACAATTATATGCACCGACGTGTAGGAGCACCGATGTATCAAGTAGAGGAGTAAAGGTGAATTAGCAATTTGGAATGTGAATTTTCTTAAAATCACGTTATAATATATATATAGCGACGCTTACCTCGGAATCTAAAAAATTTTCACCCGACGGTAGTCTACAAAACTCCGGACCTAATCCTTCTTTCTTTCTATTCTTGGATTGACCGATAGATCCACGCGGTAAGTCGATAGCCGTAAGGGTTGGGCGCCAGGAGTTCCTAGAGGAACCCCGCGAGTGCTGAGCACTCGAAAGTATATGGCGATAATCGACAATAGGTTATACGGCACGAGAACGGTTTGGTCTCAAAGCACGGCCTCTCTTCGCGAGGTACGGAAGGTACGAAATTTTGGCTCTCTCCAAGAGCGACACCGCCACTAGAGGAGACGGGACTCAATCTAACAAAACTAAACTAAAGCTAAATACTACGTTCTCGGGACGCCTTGGCCACTCTGAGAAGGATTTTAACAGCAAATTATAAGATCAAGCAAGCCAAAGCGTGAACATTGCTAGGCAGATGCGGAAAAAAATCAACCAAGTTAACAAAATGTTCTTAAAGCTAATTTACAAAAATCCAAGTCATTTGTGAAGCGATACAAAGCAAAAAGAAACTTAAACTAGCGCGGAGAATTAAGAAGGGACTCAGACACGGGAGCGGTAGGAACCGCTAGACATCATTACAATAGTTGATTTTAATAAATTCGGGATTATTGGCTAACACGAAACGAGAAATTAATACCCTGGATACAATTCCGGATACGCGAGGTTCATTAGCGCCAAAATTTAGTCGGAACGGGACACACAATATTACCTTCGAGAAATTCAGTAAGAGTATGAGAGGTTCGAGAAGCAACAGTATTCTTAAAGCTAAGCGAGAAACGATAACGGGAGCTGGACGGAAGTTCACACGCGGGAAAGAAATTTAACAAAAATAATCCTAATGATCGAAATACAATACTTAAAGATATTATGTGGGACAATCACAGCGCGAGCGGGAGGAAGTCCCAGTCATTCGCTCATGATAAGCGGTAGCCAAGCCGACGAGGCAGAAGGCCTAGCATCCAGGTACGTTTCTACACTGCCAAAAATACAAAATCACCAAAAATAACGAAAGGGCTTACCCCAAATAATTCGAAAAATCGCAATAAATGAAAGGGGTAAGAGAATGGAGGAAAGACTATAAGGACTTTAGAAGCTGGTTTTTCTTCCTTTCTTCCTTCTTTCTTTCTATCTTAATTTCGATTTCATTCTTTGGCTAATTCTTTATACACGTGCACTAAGCAAGACGCTCCAGATAATAGTGGGGTCGTAACGGAGCGGTAACGCGGCGGTAATTCGAATCGGTACGATGATTGTTGAAGTTTCCCGCCGATGCGTATCCGCTAGGTTGGTGGGGAGGGCCCCTGGCCCGACGATCGACGGTCCTAGGCAAGCTTTCTCGACGGCGGCTCCGACGATGAGGCTGCTGGTGAGGGTGCTGTTGAGGTTGGCGGCGTCTGTGGTCGAGGCTATCGAAGTCGGCCGATCTTGAGCGGAGACAGCCGAAGTCTGGCCGCTCGGTAACTCCCGGCTGGGATAGGCGAAGCGAGGCTGACGGGTCTTGCGGCGATGGGACGGTCCTGGTGACTTCCCGGCGGACACTTGGGATACGCAAACTCGGAGATCGCTCGACCCTGCGGTCTAACGGGGAGGGTACGTCCTGTTCCCAGTTCGACGGCGAGGGTGGCGATGGTTCGCGGTGGCATCCCTTCTGGACGGCTGGCCGAAATGTTTAGGAGGCTCATCCCGGGTCCTCATTCTGCCTCCTGGCGAGCCCTGCACGCGAGGCCGCACGGAGTCCTTCAGCTTGGATGGCAGTACGGGACGATACGATAGGCGATATGGAATTTTCGTTAAGTCTCCTTGGAATGGTCCTTACTTGGCCGTTTTCGTGCTCCTTCGGGAGCGAGAGTGAGTTGACTTCGTCTGACCCTCGTTGTCGGCAGACAGCAAGTGCATGTCGGCAAGAAAGAAAAACAAAGAAGCGGTAGCAAAATTTCCTTAACGAAAACGATAGTAACAATAGGACGATAGGCGACGCTTACAAACAGAAGGAAGTTCGGAACTTAGACAAAGTTTACGATAATCTTATAAATAGCGATCATTGTGTGGAGCGTCGGTAGTGATTTCCCTAGTAATCAACGATTTTGTGACGGAAGGACCTAGAATCACGTCACTATATATATATATATATATTGTAACAAAAATGTTACTGCAGACTCCTCCCCACCACCTGGCTCGAAGGTACCACTCACCTCCGGCCCATCTATTGGGACGGCAGATGGTGCAAGTGTTATTATTTATCGTTTATGTTATTGTTTAAGGAAATTGTTATAGCGTAAGACCCCCACCCCCCACCGCTCCCTCCCCTCTTTGCAAACCCCTAGGGTACTGGTTCGGAGGCTGCGAGGACCATCATCGTGGGCCATCCACGGGGACCAGCCACCAGCACCATTCAGTTCCCGGGAGAGTGGCTACGTTAGCGGAGGCAGCGGGATGTGGGAAAGGCATGGGCAGGGAGACCATCCAGATGAAAACGCCACACCAGAACATCGGGTTCTGTCCCCGGGTGCAGTCCTGTCACACGGGTTGTTCCCAACAGGGACAGAAACAGAACATGGAAGGACTCTTCCCAAATTACAACACTATGGTCCAGACTTATGTCACTTTATTTTCCTTTGTGGTCCTTCAGAGCACCGCGATGAACTTGTTCGGGGAGTCGGATTTCAAAAACTGATCAGCTTGCCTTGGAATTTCGGCGGTGTCCCTGCGCACTCCCCCTCCATTCGGCAAGATACCCCACACACTCCACTAGTGTTTACTGTTTTTCGCTCGTGGCCTTGTCCAGCAGCCTAGTGGCCCCGATTCGACCCTTTGTCGTTTCTCTCTCATCTCCCCGCGCACGCATGGCCTGACAGCGGCGGATTTGATTGAATCGTTTCCGCCCTGTAGGACATGACTGACGAGCTTCACTATTTTTTGTCGTTCCCACCGTATTATTCTATTCGCGAGTGGCTTTGTGTTCATCGCGCTGCCCTTTTACATTGTTTATATACATACTGCTGTTGAACAGTGGATCTTTCTATCATTTTACACAGTAATTACCTTGTATTTCTCTATTTTGCCAACCTTAATTGTTGTTGCCGGAAATTTCGCATGACTAACTAAGTACAATTTATAAGAAGGAAAGCTTTCGTAACCTAAGGCGATCCTTTTCTATTTTGGCAATATGCGTTCGCAACACGGGTAGTCCTGAGGCCCGTGTAACAGCGGTGGAGCCCTTTCCCTCCCAGACCGTAGACGCACACGGGTTGAGTTTTGACAGGCCGTGGGCGCTGCTATATTGTCCAGGCCCGCAGCGCCGTACCACCAAGACACCAGAGTCCTGCCATGCCCGACCAGCGGACCAATGCCGAAGCGCGTAGCCCTCTCAAGCCAGCGGTCCAGCCGATAACCCCTGGAGGCCCCGTTAAGGGAATCAACGAGGGCCGAAAGCCTGAAAACACCACTTCGAACCAGGCAATTAATGAGTGTGCGAGTGAGTGAGCGAGTGCGATTTCTTTTTGTGCACGATATTAGATAATTTTGTTGCAAGCGGTGTTTGAATGAGTACTCTGCAGTTTGATTGAGTTCCCTCTTTTGCCATCCTTTCCCACTCTTTTTGCCCTTTGCTTTCTTGATCTTCCCTTTTGACTATTGCGAGTCGTCCCACGTGGACCGGCATTTCCTTTTGTTCATTTCGAATATTAGATCGGCCTTCTGCCACCCAGCACGAGGCTGCGTGGTGTATTGCGTTGCGTTGCGAAGTAGTCCTAGTTTTGCGCCCCGTAATTTTAGTAAGACTCCCCCTTTGTTCCCATTCCATCCGTCCGGATTTTGAAATTGTAACCACCGAGGTAATTATTAAGCGGCCGTTGCGTTCGGGAACCTTCCACCCTGAGATCCTTCTCCCCACCCCGCTAGCCGTGCCATTTTAAGAAGTGTAAACATTCGGGGACCTGCCGAGGTCACCCGGTAGTGCTACACCGTCACCGTAGCTGGCGCCCAGTTTGTTTTCGGAAATATCGCTCAATGCCGGCAAGCCCTCCCTTCCCTCCTGACGCCTTGATCATTATCACTTACCCCCTTCCCTGACCCCGCTGTTCCCTATTAGTTTAAAGTCCCCAACGATATTTTGTGCTCCCGAACGAGCACCCGGTTTATATTATCGTTTTGGTTTTACTCCGTCTAGTCGTTGCGTTTTTTCTATTTCTATTTTCTTTTCTGTTTCTGTTTCTTCTCTGTACCGGCTGCTCATTTGTCTGTTAATTATGTTCTTTACTATCTTACCCTCGTGTCTCCTTCTTTTACCGACCTTCCCCCTGCTCCTTTTGCTGTTTTTGCGTAGGCCCTCGATCCCAGCCCCATCGGACCGGGAAATGGGTCACAATATATACGTGATATATATTTGATGATTGACATATATATATATATATGTCAATAATTATATATTTGAGAAATATATATGTATATATATGTTTATCGAGGGGTTGTTCCCAGGACCTACTTTTTTTTTGCATACGAAGATCACGTGCAACAAACAAAATCTGTGTATGCTGGATTTTCTCATATGTATACTAAATTCAATTTCTATTATCAAAATGATTATATAATGGTGCATTTGAGAAGATCTTGTACAATAACGCCTCTGGTTCTGAAATATACCTTTAAAATCATAAACACGCCCATGGACCTGGAAAATAACTTACAGTAATAATAGTCCATTTTATATGCCTATGGTATTGGAAACACAATTATAATTAGCAAGCGATATTTACAAACTGGTTCTGGAAAGTTTAGTTAGCTTGATAGATAAGAAATGAAAACTGGGGCTCTCCTGACTACTGGAAATTAAGTAAAAAATAAAAGAAAACAAACACAAGAACTTCATTTAAAACATTTTTTTGAGTAACTACCCTCAGCTAAATTATAAGCTAATTAGATGCACAAGAATACCAATTTTATTCTTAGCTTTCTCCCATATAAACAACTGGTAAATACTCATATGTTATATTTCCAAATTATATTTTTTTAAAAATACCGTTTCACATTGCAAATAAAACAATTAAATTATCTGAAATTATTTTATTAAAATAATAACCATAAAACGAAAACTCAGAGTCAAAATTATGGGAAACACGTTGAAATTACACTAGGTCCTGGAATGTGCCTTTAGGCCTAAAATGTTTGCAATTTGTGTTTTCCTTGATTAATACACGCTATGAGGGGTTTCTGCACTTTCAGTTGTGCACCTGCATAATTGACATGTCAAAAAGCAGTCAAACATATGTTGTCGAACATCTGTTGCTTCTTACTATGGGTGCTCGAAAATGCCATTACATTGAAAATATTTTCGACTTTTTTTTCGTTCTAATTAGTACATGTTATGGGTGCTTGGTATACTTTTTACTCTGTATTATTTTAATATATGTAGAGGAAATTGCATTTATAGTAACGTACCACGAGTTCCAATCGAAATTATAGGCCTTATCGTAATTATTATAGGTTCTATGAAGTGACATGAATTCATACCAATGATTACTATAGAAAATAGACATTCGAACACCAATACTCTTCGAATTGTTTAAACATAGTACATTTTACTATAGAATATTATTTTAAGATGAACAATAATATTTTTATACTCCATTCTCTTTGAAAGCAAGCAATTTTTATAATTATCTGTTAATTTCTCTGTAACTAATCTGAAGTTAGAAGTCATTTTTAGGATCTGTCGAAGATCAAGGTAGAATCAAATGACAAAAAATTATAGAAAACGCTCGTATATTTTTTAGTCAAATACATTAATAATTTTGATTATCATATTAGTTTTTTTATATTATCATATTTTTTTAAGTACTGTTGATATCTAATATATATTGGAATATAGAACTCAAATGTTTCTGTTAGAAAACTATAGGAAATTAATGACTGTATTTTATGAAAATTTTATGCGTTAAATATTTATAAATTCTAATTTTTCATTAAATCTTTAGAATTAATAAATTACTATCCTATTGTACTTTCCCTTTATTAGATTTTATTTGATTGGAAATCCAGGCTTTGATAACTGGTGCTCGCGTCTCTAAACATCTATATTTCATTTGTTTCGTCTGAATATCCTTGAGTGAAGGAAGAATTTGTGCTTCTATGTAATCGCTAAACAAACCGCATCCAGCTTCCCTTTCTTGGTGACTCCAGCTTCTTCGTTTAACTTTTCCATGGGGATAAGCTTGATAAATAAACATTCAAATAGTTAAAAAGAGGGAAAGAGGGGGATGGGTTTAAGGAGAAACGAAAAGTAAAATAGACTGACAACAAGAGAGAATGCAAAAAGCAAAGGAAATAAACTAAGAAACTAGAAATAATGGGTATAAGAGTAAAGCACTGACAAGATCGCCTTTTCTTGTATCCTTCATAAGAACGCTTTCGTTTTTTTGATATTTCTAGCGGAGTGTCCGAATTGTCACCGTCATCGTTGTCATCCGGGTCTTCGTAAGAATTGTCTCGAGTTAAAAAATTTCCCCTTGATTTATTATTTTTTTTCGGTTTTGCTGTCAAAAAAAAAGTTATTTTAAACTATAATTTATAATGTTACGTATACGAATTCACGATATAAACCAAATTTGAACAGAATACCTTTTTGTTTTGTTTTTCCTTCTCTCAATTTTGAAATTTTCAGATTACTTCATTTATTACTACAATTACTGAGTCATAGAATTTTGGATGGTACAGTGACTTGAAATCTAAAATTTCTGATTTGATTTCTTTTAAGGCGATTACGAGACGTCTAAGGAGACGTAAATGGGCCCTAATCATAGCCTCCTGATGCTGCAATTTATATTTTCTGCACATCTGATTGCCATACATATGATTAAAGAATGATATCTAATTACCCGTACAACATTATCTTCTTGCATTACCGGAAAAATATTCTGTGTCAATCTACGGCATGCGTCCTCGTGCATTCTTCCAATCGTTCGGCGCCCGTGTATTAAAACTATTTTACTATTCCCCTCTTTATTAGCACATATTGCATAATGATGTCGAATATTATTTTTAGCATAAAAGCCTTTGCATTTACCACATGGCACAAAGTTGATGCCTGTACGTTTCTTTTCGACTTGGGGCCTTCTAACAGGTATGATAAAACCTTGATTAAATTCAACTTTAGAATTATATAAAAAATTGCCCTGATTTTTTAAATGAGAAATTGCATCTTGTCGATCACGAGAACCTTTTGGAAGAAGTGTAAACTTTTTAACGAGTTCTTCATCACCATGTGCTCGTTCAAGATGGCGTGCTATTTTCGTTTGTAATTTGTGACAATAATAGCAGAAATATTTCTTTCCTTGACCTTTAGAGCCATTTGCTGCTTCTACTTTTAAATTAATGTCGTCACAAGCCGAATGTCCTGGTATATTGAACGATGAAGATAAATTTATAGATGAATTCTTTGACATAGAACTTGTCAGGGCAGCTACGCTTAGATGTATCAGCATCTTTATTTGTTCATGTATCTTCTATATATCCATCCGACGAGTATTCATCACCATCATTATCAGATGGCAAATAATCTCCATCATTCACTTCTTCGTCATCAGCAATGAAAGACTTTGTTTGGTTAACGCTTCCTGCAAAGTATATAAATAGAAAAAAAAAATAAGAATGATAAAGAAAAATCTACGTTTTCTATATGAAATAATTTATAACAATATTATTATTTGGATAGCAAATAACATAACGTCTCCAAAACGACTAACCAAACTGCAAGTATTCTGAAATTGCAAAATGCTTATAAAGTTTACAATTTGAGTCATTTCGTACATGTCATGTAATATTCAAATAATATTACACTAGGTAAAATAAGAACATAACACATGTAAATAAATATACACTGCAATAAGATGATTTCAAGGTTTTAAATGATTATTAAAATTACCTTCTTCACTGGTTTTTAAGTTCGATAAATTGGTGGTTAATGATTGTGAGTTCAAACATGTATCTCCATTAAGAACTCTTGAATCTACACTTTCATCGAATTGTGCAGAAATTATCAGATCTTAAACTATTTTTTGGTAATAATGCAATACCATGGAATCTGTTGTTCTAGTAGACTTATTCGATATCTTATCAGACAACCGAATGTCGGAGTTATGGTTTTTATCTTTATCAACATTTTCGTTTTCAAAAACTGATAGGCTGGCTTCGTAAGGATCTAGAGATAGACTTCTATTATTACCATCACATGGCTCATTCGTAATTGAAAAAGGATAACTTTGACATATCTTGTAGTTTAAAGAATACATTTCCAAATAATTAAAATCCCTACCTAAAAATGAAGCAGGAAAAGAATCTTTGTTGAATAATTGTTGAATAGAACTAGTTGAATTAAGAGATTCTAAGCGGTAGCCCTATTGGTGGTGATATATGTATATGGAGATGTATTTTCATGGGCTGGATTATTTAATTCATTATCCATATTTTCCAGGACATCAGCTGTATGTTTAACTGACATTCGTTTAGCAAAAACTTGGTCATTTTGGTTGTGATTTGTATAAGAAAATATCATTTGAGGTTTGACATTATTTGATGCATTTCTCAAATCTGTTTCACTTGCTGGTTCTGCATACGGTACTTGGACTGTTGTAGATGTGTTATGAAAGTTATCTTCAGGCACGGGGGTTATATATTTGGGTATTAATAGTTGTTGCTGCATCAGGTCTTTGCATAAATGTCTTTTCTATAAGAGTAACTTGCTCATTTCTGTTACAATGCACATCAGTGGTTGCTACGCGAGGAAATACTTCTAGCATATTAGTTATTAAATCTGCTTCATTAACAGATTCTCTGTACACTTCCTGTAATGTTGCGGCTGTAACACAAGAGTTATCTTTAAGCGCTATATTATTTAACTGGATATTAATAGCTTTGGTCATTTCAGGTCTGCACATACAGGACATCTCTACAGGAATCACTTGTTTATTTTGGTTACGATACACATCAATTGTTGCTTTATCAAGAAATACTTCTTTCGAATCATTTTGCAAAGCTACTTCATCAACATTTTCTGTATGTATTCCTTGTTCTACTGTAATTGCAATACAAAAGTTATCCTCTAGCATTTTATTATTTAACTGATCATTAATAATTTTTGCAATTTCAACACTATACATACAAGACATCTCTACAGGAATCACTTGCTTATTTTGCTTATAATCCACATCCATTGTTTCTTTATCAAGAAATATTTCTTTCGAATCATTTCGCAAAGCTACTTCATTGACAGGTTCTTCACACACTTCCTGTACTGTTGTGAACGTATCAAAAGAGTTACGTTCAAGTACCATATTGTTTAACTGATCAATAATAGTTTTACCCATTGTAGCCCTTTGTGCAGAGGACACTTTGTGTTCACTTTGAGGCTCTCTAGAATTCAATTTCTTCATCTACTCTTTTAGTACTTCAACACTCTCTACATAAAAAATCAAACATAATTATACTTGATTAAACTTGAATAGTGTAATGTGTACAAGAATATGCGAAGATGTAAAACTTAGCATTAGAAAAAATGTCGCTTGCAGATTCTTGTTCTTAGTACACTTCCCAATATATTAATGAAAAATTTATTTTTCACTCACCATTACGAGCTATGATGATAGCTTCAAATCGTCCACTCTTCTTCCACTTAACAGTACATTTATTATTGTCGAAGTTCATGAGTCTGGACGTTTGAAATACGTCATGATCTCCGTTACTAAATCGTATTAACGAAAACATCTTTGATGTTTATTATTACTAATAAAAAAGAACAGAACGGTACTTTAGCGTACGATGGTAGGTTGAAACACACCCCCTACATGCAGATTATAGGTGTTGCACATACGCGCGATCGGACGCGCGGCAATATGCCAGCCAATTAAATTCTCATAATCACGAGAGAGTTCTCGCTTGTGTAGTTCTCGCGTTGCTCTCGTAAAATCCAGAAAATCCTACAGATTTTCTGCGTGAGTTTCGAAGGTGCAGTGCTGTGCTACGGTGCAGTGCTCACCTAAGTGTCCCCTGGATATAGTTCTCAGCCTCCATGGATTAGCTGAACCAGCTCCGCTGAGGGCTCCCAATTCATTAATTGGTGGAGGGATTTCGATCTTGTAGCTACGGATTCGTTTGGTCGCGTTCTCGGTTACCTGTTCTTTGTTTTCGACATTATTTACCAGCCTGAGCTGCCGTGCATTTCCGTTACCGTCTGCTCCCGTTCGTGCATCCAGTTGCGTTTACTGATTTTACGCGACCTCAAAGATCAGCATCTACGGTTGCATTTCTCGATTTTACGCGTTCCCAAAAATCGATAGGATTCGTTAAGCTATAGGCTTCCTGATAGGTCCCGTCAGAGTTCTCGTTTGGCGGAGTTGAGGCTGTTCCACCTCAGCTCCCAGGTCATACTGGCTTGTCAGTTCCCAGTGGAAAAAGAATTGGCTGGCGCTCGCATGGCATGCGGATGCATGAACGAAGGGTGGACAACCGAAGGTGGCGTAGGTTAGTTCTCTGATTTTTCGATACCGGTGTTGAGTTAAGAAAAAATATACATAACCATATATATTGTGACGTGGTGGATTTCACCCGTCTTATCCTCGACGAGAAAACAACGCGCTTACGCGAAAATGGTGTAAGGCCTATAAAGTCCAGGCAGGATCCACTGACCGCAAGAGTCTCTTTTAATTCATTAAATATAGATTTTTATTACTTCGCTTTTTTTTGTGTGTATTCTGCCGGTCTTTCGAGACGTAGCGCTCGCTTGCCGGAATCCCGGTGGCGCGAGTAAGGAGGAGAAACCCGCAGGAGTCCTGGAGGAGGGAGCTGAGACACGAGAGGGACCGATAACTCACGTTCCAGCTAGAGAGCCCCTCTATTGGCCCTGGAGGCGCGTGCATCGCGAGATAGACGATGTCAGGCTACGGCAACGTACTTTGCCAGCCTGGGAGTCAATACATAGACCAACTAGAACGTGGCGTGCGAAGCACCTCGAAGTATGAGGACCGCTTCCTACCCTTACGGCCTAGTGTAAACCGTCAGGTTATTCCATGTTGCAATTATTGCGAGTTGGGAATCCGGGGACGCCCGATAACCCCTCGTTCGATCAGGGACGAAGGAGCCCGCCGCCTGACAGCCACCATAGATGCTGTCCGCGACTGCAAAACAGCACATGTCGCGATAACATCTTGAATTTGGCACGTGACATAGAACTTTGAGTTGAAGAATTCATCTGCAGGGTGAATCGCCGCCTACTAGCCTAAGGGAGGGAAGCATTACCCCTCACGCGGAGACGACGCGCGTGAGGATCAAGAATCAATCCTGTATGGACGATCGAGTGGGACGCGTGTTGTGAAGTTTCTTCGTTATTTCTACTACAAGGGATCGAACAGTCGCGGGTGCACAAGTAAAATATATTGGATTACGCGTTTACTGGGACTGACTCCGGCAAGCTTGTGCATTCTTTTTGTGAGCGACGTATTCTTATGCGAGAGTGGCTGTTGTTCGATTCTCGTGCAAAAAGGGCATGTTGGTAATTTGTGATTTTAAGAAACTTCGCGTTTCTCTAGGCACGAGAATCCGTCGACCGGCAAAGTTCACTGTTGGATTTTAAATTCGTGTTTCTTTTCCTTGGTTGTTTGAAAACAGATTGTGTCGAGTCTTCCGAGTTTATTTTAACGTTGTTCGAATTGAATTTGTTCGTTGATTTTCTTACGCGAAGAGCGCGTAAGGTCCTTGACGGTCGGTCGTTGTATTGCTTGGGCCATGCGGATTGGCCGTGAAGCTACCGATTGCGAGCTGATTATTGAATTGGTCAGTTCTGAAATTTCTTTTATTATCGAGTCACTTTGTTCCTTACCGTCCGAAATTGTACAGAGCCGTTACGCGTCAGGCTACCGGCTCCCCTTTTCATTATATTAATAAATCGGACAATTATTCAAAACCGCGTGTATTTTGAATTTTGTGTTTGTGATTTTTTGACCCAGTCCTACCCTTTTCAGGACTCCCGACGCCTCCGCGAGCTGAACTAGTCGGTTCGAGTAGATTCCGCTTTGATTCCGTGTCAAATGATATGTGGTTCCGTTCTAGAACCTGGCGCTCAACATCTGGTATCAGGCTCTGGGGGACGTCAATACGCGTGGAAAGCAAGTTAGTCTTGTGGCGTCTGTCCCCCTTTCCCGTGAGCAGGATATTGTGGCGTATGCCACATTCCGGCGTAGTCTATAAATTATTCACGACCGATCCCAATGTGTTCGCTATGTTTCCTCCTCCGGCCGTTTCCTCTTGGTCTCCCGGCTGCTCAGCCTCAGCTAGCTGAAAATGATAGAGGGGAACGTAGGGGTGACGAGAATCGAATTGTTCGGGGTTATGCCAATGATAACGCCAGTTGAAATGATATTGTCCGTTTATTATTCAAACGGTGTCGATACAAGCCGTCCCGATGTGTACAATAATAAGGCCGCGGGGTCAATCCTGCCCACCGTCCCTAGCTTGTCCTACTAACGGTCCGCGGATTCCCCGCGACGCGACTCGCGGCCCTAACAAGTTCGAGAGTGTGAACCCTTTATCCCTCCAGAGATCATCGCGGGTCGAAGGGATGAGCTACAAAAGTTTGGCGAGGGGATGTACTATAAGAGGAAGTCGCACTCAGCGTTATTCACCAATCCGTCGACTACGAACCCAAAGAAACTCCGATAATCCAATGAAAAAATCGTATGGGCCGTATTGTGGCAAGGGGGCCGCTTCACCGGCTGGTGCCATTTTCTCACGTCGCTTCCGAACTCTGCCAACCACCTCACTCACCCGTGCAATCACCCTTATCTCTTAAGTTTATCCTAAAAAAAATCGAAATCGAAGTCCGCGATCCGTAGCCGTACTCAAAGTCGCCAGAAAAAATAAAAATCAAACAAAGTCGAGCCGTCAACAGAAATCCAAAATCCCAAAAACTGTATCTTCCGCGCTTCTTTATTTGCCGATTACCGGAAAGAGATTGACTTCGGCTAATCCGAAAGTTACCGAAATTATTTGTCATCGGTTTGCCGATGCTCGGCTAGATTGCTTCTTTCCAGTCAGACTCAATGAATCAGCCAAAACTCACCTAGTATTCTAGGGCAGGTCAAACGCCTAGTTGAACCACTCTTAAAGCGTTATGCGTAATCATTGGGATCGCCAAATACGACAGGTGTTGTTATATAAGTTTCAAGTCCACGATCGCTTGAACTATCGCGTGTGTCGTTGCTTCACGTCTAAATATATTCAGAAAGGAACTGAACTCATTTACGTTAAGTGATCGCGTAGTAATTGAGATCCAAACTGCTGCTTAGCCTGAACGGTTTCAAAAACATTTTTATTTATTTTTGTTCATTTTTATCTCTCCGGTTATTTTTATGATTTTTGTAATTTCCCTTTTTGTGCAAGAAGTGCATCTTACACTTAACCCTTTGACTGCGGAACGTTTAGAAACAAAACATGCAAATCGTACAGCGTGCCCAGAGGTTGTTGGCGCCGAGAGATGTTCCAATCCAGAGGAGTCGTCTTACAACAATTATAATATTTTTTTGTGGGTTTCAGGAAATATTGCTCGATAAATGATATCTTTGTTCAGGTCATTTTCCTTTACAGGAGTGAAATATACAATGTCCAGACTACTAACTTATGTAAAGGGATGTTCGCTTTATATACGATTTTAGAAATGGTAGGAAGCGGGGGTTGAAGTAGTGGAAAAATCAAAGTAGATATAGACACTTCAACGTGGCGTTACAAAGCTGGAGAGGGCTCCGCGTAGGAGTAACCAAAAGATAAATAAACAGGACGTATCAGGACAGCAATGGGTTAGGTAGCACAGTGGTAAGTGCCCAAGACTTGTGATAGTCCACGGGTATCGGGTTCAATTCCCGATCAGAACTCCTAATTTTTCGGGAATTCCTAGCCCTCCAGTGCTCCCTGGTGTCCCGTGTGGAAATTAATCAAAACAGGGAGATTCGAAAAACCCGTTATAACACGTACTTGGTTACTTGGATCAAACGATCCACCGGCACCAAATTCTATAACCGGACGTAACAATATTAATTTTTAGAATGTTTGCCCATGCACCATTTTGAAACCGAAAGTGCTAGATATCCATAAATGTTGCTTTTCCATCCAAATCCGGAACTTGATATTTTTTGCAATTCTCAATCGTATCCTTTAGTAATTTATCCAACTTTGCCCACAAGAATATGCGCGTATAAATCGAATACAGGATATCTGATATTAAATCTTGTGTTTATGCTTTATTGCAGCTGAAAGTGTTGCACATTTGCAAATGTTTCTATTTCATCTGTATTCAGAGATTGATATATCTTATAAATGTTACTCACAAAATTTGGAATGCGCATGCACGCATCCCTTTTTTCGATGTTGAATACATCTTCTTCTTCGGCAATTTGACTAAACTTTCAGAAAAAAGATGTGTATATGAATTCGAAAAAAATGGCAACTGATATTTGTTCAAACAATATCGTTTTTAATAGATCGTTTCATTTCTTTCAAATTTTGACCAATATATGCGTGTTTATGGATAAAAATCTATAAATTTCACAAGTTCTTTTAGAGACCTCTTTGTACATACAGAATCAATACCCAACCCCTGGACTCTATGGGCTATGACTCTGTTTGCAAAGTCAATGCACAAATATATTTCAGATTGCGTGCATGAAAATACTTTTATACAAATTACAATCACAGAGGAGATACTAGTATAGCGGGATCTTAGGGTCTTTGCATCTGATGTGATCTGTAAAGCCTAACAAGGCACAATGGGCATGGAAATCTGTCGGAACCAGCATAGAAGTTGAAACTCGAGTCGGTTGATAATTATACATTTCGTTTCAAACATAGAATCGATGGACATTGACCCTATTTACCAATATGTCCTCGGTGCATACAGAAAATATCTGGTCACAATTTTATGGAGGTGGTGGCGATGGTGGTACATAGTTCGAATCTTTAACTCGACATTCGGATTCCCAGTCCTCGGGGATTATTGGCTTCACAAACTCCAAAAAATTATTAAACGGGCAAATTGTAGAGCATCCTGGAAGGGTTAGAGAATATGGTTCGAGTTTTGTGGAGTTTTTCAAAAATATCTGTAAATAGTGATACAGTAGATAAATAAAACGACAATAAAAACTTAGAAAAATTTATCTATGATTTACCTGAACGTTCCAGCCATCTTGATCTTCATGCAACTCCAACATGGTCATAATATTATAATCAGGCATTTGCAAATCCCAAATTCCCAGGCTTCCCAATAACGAAGTCACGCTATTATCGTGGCCGCTATACATATACATTTTCCTTCCAGTGGGATTTAGGATACCTTTGGTTTTATTTCGCATCGATTCTACGATTGCATGTATCAAAGGTCCACCACGTAATCTTTGCAAAAGAGGACTCCGTATCTTAATAATAAAACTGATTTTCGTCAAAGGTTCCAGTTTCTCAGGATAATAATGTTTAACCCAATCAGGAAATGTGAGGTTTAAATCAGCCTAAAAATATAATAATAAATATTAAGAGAGAAAATTATAACTGTAGGTCAATAGTAGTTTTCTTATATCAATTTAAAACAAGATTCAAGGCTGCTGTTCAGCTATTCTATGGATGCACTCGTACATACATATAGTAGTGGTGTTAGAAGCGAAGAAACGTAACATACATTTTTCTCCTGCTTTTTCTATAATATTAACACTTTAACTGCCGCGTCACCCGTATTCGAGTGACAGCAAAAGTTCCGAATAGGCCGCGTCACCTATATGTATATGGGTGACGGTTATATTGACTACTTATAGGTATATATATATATACGTTTTTATCTTCGGTTACGAAAACAAGCAACAGGCCCAGTATGTTCACATAGCTGCATAGAGCCAAATTTCATTCTTAGACTTTTCCTCACACACATTTACACCCACCTACTCACACACCCCCGCTCAATGATAAGGCGCGCGATTAGATTAGTACTAAGTACTAAGTTGTCCATAGCTGATTAGCTAATAGATTGGAAGTTTTACAGAACTTTTGGTGTTCCCTTCGCTAGACCCCATTCCCTTCCCCTACACATCACAATATATATATAAACTGATTTTAGAAGTATTGCCACTCTTAAAGGTGGTTTTTGGCGTATTATTACTGTTGTGGGTAGTTTTTTTCTTGACCTTTTTTGCATGCTCAATTCTCATTTTCCCCATATTTTCGCACTTTTTAACAGAATATGTAGCTGAAGGCGTGCAACCCTTATACTCGCCAAATTTCATGTAATTAGATGCATCCTTTCGTTTTTAAATGAGACAAGAGCAATGGCGATATGCAATATGATTCTAAGGTATAAGCAGAAGACTAATCAGTCGATCGGTCTCAAATTTATATACGATTAACTCTCGTTGGTATCAGATTTACATAGAAATGTAGAAAAGTTTATATTTTTAATATCCAAAAACCATTTTAAAAAATTATTTTTTTTCAATATTTCAACCTTACATGCATGCCATTTGGTCAATTTATTATTTAAATGGTTCAATCTGGTACCTGCGATAGCGATACATCTAGTAATTAAGAATCTTTTTGAACTTTTGGTTTCAGATAACTATGAGATGAAATCACCAACGCCGCCGACGCATGGGCATTTCAAGGAGCACAAAGTAAATGTAATGTTACCGAAAAAGATATGGGGGAACAAAATTCTTTAAAACATATTATTTACCCATAATAAAGGCCTTGAAAAAAATGAAAAAAAAAAATTCATTGTGTGTCTTAAAAACAATTCTCAAAATTTCCGAAATGTTTAACTTCTAAACCAGAATGACCCTTTAACACATTAAACGCCAAGGACGCACATGTGGCGGCACGTGGTGACCGGATTGCAGCATCTTAGGCACTACACCTGCGCTCTGTATTGGGAGCACCCGAGTTCTGCACTGGCGAACTCTACACGGTCATGTTCAAACTTTACACCGTAGGATATTATGCGCTGCGTTGTAACCACTGAACTCTATACATACTGGAACGTGCTCTCCTATGTAGAGATGCAGATAGAAAGAGATAGGCACAAGTCGCCCCTCCGTTCTTTACTTTTTCCATAGAACGCATGAGCGCGCATAAACGTACAGATCCAACAAAAATTCAACTCAAACCTAATCTCTAATCCGAATTGATCTAATGAAATAGTATCATATTTTTATCATTGATATACATTATAATAGTATTGCTATTAATAAACTATGGTGAAAGTGTGCTGTGTGACTGGATGCAAAAATGCTTGGTCTCCATTTGCTGATATATCATTATCGTTCCTCATAAAAGTAATCGGTTGGCACTGATATCTGTGATCAGTATGAATAAGGGCACATAGTCACCTTAAATTTCTTTTAAAAAATTATTTATTGCTGGCTATACAAGAAGAATGTAAACATACGATTCTACTTCAATGTTCTACGTTCAGGATCTCGGTTAGAGGTCATCTCAGAATAAAGAGATACAGGAGGGAGCATGCCATGTTGATCGAGAGGGACGGAAGTGACTATATATGTATACCGTCATAAAAAGTCTACTAGTGCTAAACCACGCAACTTTTGAATGAGATTTCAATTTCAATTACCAAATCTTGTAACTCTTACTTGGTTCTCTGTAATGTGTCCCGACATTTATTTAATCCTTTTATTGCTTTTTTTTTAATAACATAACCCTTAAAGGCAATACTTTTACACTTTGTGTGCTATTTTCATAAGTGAAATATCTGTAAATGTAGAAATCAAGTGGCTAATAAGCATCACGAAAAAATAATAGTTTGACGTTACAGTGGACCTTTCCATTTGACTTTCAATTTTCCCACTTTACGACCGATTTCGGGCATGCATTTTGGGACGTGATTTTTCAACTCACGGCTACCGTTTCGTGTAATATTCTCACTTTTTGGTCCCCTTTGAGTTGCCACCCTGTTAAATAATTACGGTTCCGGCTAGATTCGGACGGTTACGCCAATGTTCTTACTAGCATTTGTTTTGTTGAGTTAGGGTCAAGATGTTCGAATCTGCCGTGGAGAGATGGTCTCGAAGAAACAAGTTACCAGGCAGAAAAGAGCACCCGTCTGGACGTCTTCACGGACCTGCAGAAGTCCGGGTGCAATACCGGCGCCCCACCTAAGAGAGGCAGTGGGCTAGAGAGCGGGCGGCATTAAGGTTTTTGATACGGTTAAGGGCAGCGAAAGAACCCCCTGGTCCGGGTTGTGGATATTTGGCCCTGCTTTCGTCCTTTGCCCAGGAGAAGCGGCCGTGGAAGATCTCCCAAATAGTTATTTTACCGAATTGTTAAAAGACGCTCTCGATATGGTTTAAAGGGACGACTCGAGGGATAGTATAAGAGTTATCGGTTAAAGGGATTTCGACCAATCAGAATGATTTGTTCTCGAAATTTGCTGTTGTCAAAACAGTCTGTTTTGGGACACCGGCAAGGTGCCCCGAGCTGGCTCGTGCTTCCATGCTATCTGTTGATAGTTTCTCTGGCTGTGTTGCCTATATGGCATGGAAAGTTCGCTGTTACTAAATTAAGAAAATCCTACGCATTCTCTGTGTGTGTTCCTGAGGTGCAGTGCTGTGCAGTGGTGCTGTGCCCCTCTGAGCGTCCTATGGATACAGTTTTCAACCTCCACGGATTAGCCGAACCAGCTCCGGTGAGGATTCCGATTTTCTAGTTTCCAATTTGTTCTCTTGTGTTTTCATTCGATTGCTCTGTATATTTCGCACTATTTATCTGACGCTTGCTCCGACAGTTTCTACCACAGCCTGAGCGGCCACGTATTTCCGTAACCGTTTGCTCCCGTTCGCGCATACAGTTGCGTTTATTGATTTTACGCGACCCATAAAAATCAACGATTTCTGTTGTATTTCTCGATATTACACGCCCCCAAAAATTAAAAGGATCAGTTATGCTACCGCCTGTTCTGATAGGTTTCGTCAGAATTCTCGTTTTGGTGAAGTTGAGGCAGCTTCACCTCAACTCCCAGAACATACCAGTATTTTGATCTTCGGTGAAATTTAGATCAGCTAGGGCCCGCCTAGCAAGCGGATGCAAGGTAGAAGGGTGGACGGCCGAAGGTGACGTAGGTTAGCTTTCTGTTTCGCGTTATCGGTGTCAAGTTAAGAAAATACGTCACAATTTATAATGAAAAACATTTTTTATCACAATTTTCATAAGATAGACTGATTTGTTTAATACCACTCATTAAGTCCTAAAGCGACGGACAAGATTTTTGAATGATGTTGAACTTTCGAAATTAAACATTGGAATACTTCTACTTCTAATGTGGTGTTTTCGTTTTAAACGATTTCCGTATGGTAATTCATATTTGGGTCACTCTGCACGGTTCGCAATGGACCATAATAATAACGATGCTTAGAAAAAAAAAGTTTAATTGTAAATATGACGGGATACGTTGCTATAAAGCAGTACATATAAACGTTAACTATACTCGCTTCGTGAATTCTTAATTTATCACAAGTCGCGAGAAGCAGCCATAGGCGGCCCTGGGAATCATCATAAAATTCGACTCTCAAAATGGCCGCCTGACGTACTTTCTTCGCCAATGAACTAACCCCTCACCACCAATATGCTCCCTCCTGTATCTCTTTACTCTAAGGAGGTTAGACAGTTAACTTTTTGCCGGAGCTGTATATTTTTGCGCGCGCATGCGTTGTATGGAAAAAGAAAAGGACGAAGGTGCGCTCGTTTCAGTATGCATAATCTTCAGTGGTTGTAACAGTATGTGACTGTAGAAACGTAATTCATCAATCAAAAACGTAGTTTTAAGAGAATAAACCTGTATTATTGGTCAATGCCATTAACATTCTGTACTGAATGCAAGGACAAACAGGATGGCCTCAGTGGCATTCCTCGTTGGCCGAAGATTTCATGAGGAAGAATTTTAACCGTGGAGGAGTCAGATTTTCTGACTGTTTCAGAACATACAATATTAATGCTTAAGTTTTACTTTTAAAACTTCTGCGGAGTTTTTTTCATAGAGTGGCCAGTCTTTTTAACACGTTCATGTGGAGGATATATCTTTAACTGCGAAATTTCAATAAGTTTATCTTTACTGTCTTCGAGAAATATTATATGAAAATAGGACCATTTAGCACTATTCTTATGAACAAGGTATTCTAACGTTTGCAAGCATAATTCATGTGAAAACGCTGAAAATTAATTATTGCAAACTGTAAACAATATCTTCAGGATGCCTTATTCAAAAGTTCAAATACTTGACCTTTAATATTGGAATAACTTGCTCATAAGAAATAGTGCTAAATAGTGCCAATTTTCAAACAAATTTCTCCAAGACGGTGCAGATAAACTTATTGAAACTTCGCGGTTAAATATATACTATCCATATCAACGCGTATAAAAGAAATCAATATATTTTCTCTGAACTTGGCATAACGCTTAACCCCCCTCAAGGAGTTTTATTTTTTTAATTGTTCGTAACTGGGAATCAGTATAAAATAAGAGAACAACTTATTGGAGGCAACGTGCGAACGAGTGTTCCATGAACGTTCTGTTCCATGAAATTGTTCTTGACGACGTTATTCAGTTTATAAAAATACGCTGTTAGTTACGTCTGAGTATCTTGTCTAATAAAGTCACGTTCTTTGTATTTTTGTATCTTCCGCAATATTCTATTTACTCATCGAGTACTGCGTCAATAAATCAAAATCATTCTTTTTTTATTAAAATATTAATAGCTATGCTTCTGGAACCATAGATACACGTGTAGACGCATTCCAAAATCAGTCGGACTAATCCTACTAATTGAAAAACTCAATGAAGCTAGACGCATAATTTGTCAGATTCCCGAATTTTCCTACACGCACGTTTAATCCGATAAAATTTCATAAGGTACTAATGAGCTAACACTTACTCTTTTGGAATAAAGCTACTCACAGATAAAAACAAGAAGAAAGAACTGAATTAAAACATAACTATTTGCAATGTCGTAAATCTATTTAGAAGCAAGAAAAGAGGAAGACAATAAATGTGAAATTTTCAATATAATATACATCGAAACAAATTATAAAAATTTTCATTTCTCTATATCATTCCCTATGAAATTATCACGTGACAGCTTAAAAGGAAATTCAATTTTATGCATGTTCAAAGTTTCGTGCTAAAAATTCCTACGTATCACAATTTCTTCACTTTTCACGAGTTACGAAAATAACAATGTTGGTATGGTGTTAGATCCACTGCTTTCAGTAAATAATTAATATTCAATTATTTAAAAAATATACATATATACATATTGTGACGTATTTCCTTAACTTGACACTGTTATCGAAAAATCAGAGAGCTAACCTACGCCACCTTCGGCCGTCCACCCTTTGTTTTTTTTCTTTTTCCACCAGGAATTGACAAGCCGGTATGACCTGGGTGCTGAAGTGGAACAGCCTCAGATACGCCAAACGAGAACTCTGACGGAACCTATCAGGAAGACGGTAGCTTAACGGATCCTGTCGATCTTTGGGGACGCGTAAAATCAGCAAACGCAATTGGATGCACGAACAGGAGCCGACGGTAACGGAAATGCACGGCCGCTCAGGCTGCTAGATTGAGGTAGAGAGGGTGGGAGTAAGCGTCAGGTGAATAGTGCCGGCAACAGGAAACAGGTGACCGAGAACGCGATCGAATAAATCGATAGCTACAAGATCGAAATCCCTCCACCAATTAATGAATTGGGAGCCCTCAGCGGAGCTGGTTCAGCTAATTCATGAAGGTCGAGAACTGTATCCAAGGGACACTCAGGTGGGCATTACACCATAGCACAGCACTACACCTCCGAAACACACGCAGAAAATCCATAGGACTTTCTGGATTTTACGAGAGCAACGTGACAACCACACAAGCGAGAGCTCTCTATACTGCGTCGGAAACATAGCTACAAAAACTATCAACAGACAGGACGGGAGCGCGAGCCAGCCCGAGGCACCTTGGTCGATGTCTCAAGTCAGACTTCCTTGACAATAATCAAATTCGGAAACTAATCATTCTAATTGGTCGAGTCGGGTGCTCTCCCCTGGCAGGCCTCTCGGTGCGTCGAGACTATCCTCTCCACGGCAGGTTTGAGCACCTCGACCTCACTCAACGGCAGTATATCTTTACAAGAGCATTGGCGTAACTGCACGAATCTAACCGAGAGCGTAGTTTTTTAGCAGGGTGGTGACTCGGCGGGAACTAGGGGACGTGAACATTATTTAAATCAGTAGCTGGAGTCGCCTTGTGACCGTGAATATATATATATGTATATTGTGGCGTTAAAATATTAAGTCCGAAAAGGTACCGGTCAAGAACTACAAGGACCAAGATTGCATTTTAGATTGCATCTTAACATAAGATTAATTATTTTTTGTTCCGTACGACTATTTCATGCGTCACGTATTCAGCCACTACCACCATCGCGCGGAGGGAACATCGAGGAGCCACACCTCGTCTCGTCAGAGAAAAGCCGCCACCAGTTCCGCGAGGGAAACTGGAGGCTCACCACAACACTAGGTGCCCCCACTCAGCAGCCGACGACTCCCAAACCGAATAGGATTTGGATTAGTAGAAGACATCGCCATGGACCATCACAGCTTTGCTGTATCCTCGGTACCGACGTCCCGCGAAGTGAACGTCAACGGTACCGAAGAGGAAAGGAAGCTAAGGAAACTACTCTGACGCGAGGAGTCATAACCCTTCGCCACCTAGCCGAATCGACAGAGAAATTTCTTGGTTTATTATATTATCGCAAAATTTTGCGTAACGTTTTTTTCTCCAAGGAATTTATATCTTTTCTCCAGTTTTTACTATCTTATATTTTTTTCTGCCTTGCTAAGTTATCTGTGCATTTTCTCTCTTATACCGTGTATTGTTTCTATAATTTTGTATTCCGATCCGCCACTCGACTTTGCTCGTGCCGAAACCCCTTTCGAACCGCGCATATACACGTAGTATTGTCCTTTCAGGACGTGAATATTTTCGTTTATAACCTTCACGCGAGCGTTCCAGTGTCGACGATAAATCATTTGTCGCGAGCGTTGCGAATATTATTAAATTAAATCGTTTTGTTCACGTGTCCCGTAGTGGACATTGTATCGCGTGATCTTTATTTCCATTCCCATTATTTTTCAATTTTGTTAATTATTGTTAATTTTGACCAAGTCCCGAATAAAGGGCCATTATTTTTATTTTATTACTGTTAAATTTCGAGGTTCTCAATCTTTATTTCAATTGCCGTATACGCGTTCCTTCATTCACTCAAAAATAATTTGTACCTTCCCGTGAAACAACGATGTGCCTGGCGCCCAGTAGGCTATCGCATTCGCGAATCTTCTACCTTTAATTTTTTTAAAGAGAACTAGGGAGTACCGAAATTTGTGACGTAGGGCTGCACCGCTACGAACAACTAAGGAGTTCCGCCTGCCTCGAAATAACGTTACAATATGTAAAAGTCTACGTTTACTATGTGAAGGTTAAAATAATTTCAAACCTCAGCTCTGAGAGTGCTGTAGAGGGACATTATATCATCTGGATTCGTAATATTCAAACCAGTGAAATTTCGGAGTTCCTGATACATTAATTCATTTTCCTCTTGAAGCTTTATAATATCAGCAGACTTCATTATTCTGTCCAATTCCTGAAAATATGCTGCACATGCAGTGGTCAGGAGAAGCTGTAACGAAATTTAAATATCATTACATAACATACACAATTAAATAATATTTTTTCTATTTAAATTCCCACAAAGGACATACTAGGTAAGAGGGCCAACCTAATGGAAAGGTACACCCAATTGGCATGGGAGAGCAAACAAATTCAAGAGGGCAAGGTTACATCGCAGGATCCAGTAAAACAGAATACTTGAGGGCTGGCCCTCTTTATGAGTGTCCCCTTGGTATCATGATAAATTGTACAAATTATACATTATCTTTTTCTTTGGGTTCATAATGAAGAGTAACAGGCTGCCATGGCAAATTCTCTTTAAAAATTTGATTTTCTTCAGGTCTCCAAAGAGCAGCAGCTTCCAACATTGCAGACATTTTTGCTCTATCTACCCCTGTGCTGCGTAGATAAAATATATCTGGGCTATAAACACTACCCAAAAATTTACCATATCTTTTGCGAAGATAAAGCCCTTGATTATACTGGTTTAATTTACCCTCCTGGAAAACAAAATTAAATTATAAATTGGACTCACACCCCAGATTTGTTAAATCTAATTATATAATTAATTGCGTTCTTTTATTATTGTTACAATAAATAACATGTTTCAGAATTATCAACATGCTCTTTTTAGTATGTATTGAATTATGATGAGAAACTAATTCTTTCTTTTATTAAAGAAGACTAACATTCAAATCTGATTTTATCAAAAAATTCTGTTGAAGAATAAGGCATCTGAGTTGAAAAAGTCATAAATTCACAGTGCGTGCCATAAGACATGCTCTAATTGATAATATAATATTATATTAAACACAAGTTGTATTTATTCGGTTTTAATAAATAGATATGAACAAGAAGACTGGTGAATCATGATTTCTTGAAGTACCTTAGTACTAATCGGATATCAACCTAGTGTAAGTCTGTTGCAAATCTTGCGAAAGACTTTGAATCTTTTGCAAGACTTGTATCATACTATGATTTTGATTCACTTTGATTTTTGATTTACCTGATTGCTATTAGAGTAGTTGTTTCATAACAGTATCATTCAAACGTTTCACTCCATGTAGTTATAGAGAAGTTCAAATAATTTGATTCACATGTTTTACAATGGACTTTAAAATATATGTAACACCTACATGTTATTATAACATTTTTGGCTCACTACACCCGGTGAGCACTGAGAATAAATTTTCTAGTATTTAGCCATAATAGTAAAAAATATGTGGGAAATCTGTTACTATTGTACACTGTGTGTAGTGAGTCGAAAATATTATAATATTCGCATAACTGTGCAACGAGATATTTGGTGCAAACGCTGTGTACGATAAATTGTGTACCATGGTTATTACGAACTATATTATATGCGTGGTTTTGCACTATATACGTTTTATTTTCCTATTTTAGGATATATTTACGTTACTTTATGAAAAACAATGTAGTTTGTTAAGTGTTGTATTGCTTTCGAATATCAAACACGTTAATCTCATCAAAATCTCATGGACTGACTATAGTTAAAAATACTATAGTTGGTCCACAAGTAAAATAGCTTAAAGGTGCCTTCACAGCTTTGGGTATGTTCGTCTGGTCTGTTTTTGCGTAAAAGCGTTCATGAGTGTCACTTTCGTTGTTCGTCATCGAGTTTCACAGCGTTAGAAAAACAACATTTCTGACCGCTTGTAGTGAAAAAGCGAACAAGATGAACACACGCTTTGACGGTCTTGTCAGACAAGATGAGATAACCAGACTTCTGATTGATCGAAACTTCCAAATCAGAAAATGTTGATCAATCAGGAGTCTGGTCATCCCGAGATATCTGTCTTGTCCGACTACTCCGTCAAAGCTGTGAAGGCACCTTAAGCTATTTTACTCGTGGACTGACTGTAGATTATACGAGTGCAGTGAGTCAAAAACAGTATTACATGTCGTTCAGACCGTTCAGACACGAGAGTACCGAAAAAGTATCTTCAGCAGAAACAGCGCTGAGGAAGCAAACGCAATTGATTGGTCATATAAAAGGCACACATTGCGTTTTTTTTCTTTTGCGGCATAAACCGACACAGTTCAGCACATTTCTTTTAAAGACTTTGTTATTGGAGAACTGTTTTAGAACCAACTAAGGAAATTGGTTACCTAAAGGAAGTGTGTCAAACTGCGTTGATGTTTGCCGTCAAAGAAAGCATCCATTAACTATATTAACACACAAATTTTAGGAAGTATTAACCAATCACATTCGATTATTCCTTTTAAACCTTACACGTGATTGGTTAATTCTTTTTAAAGCCCGCACGTGTAACGTAGTCATTTGTAAAGAACCTCCATGCATTATGTCATTCCCCGTCCATTCTGTGTCTGAAACGAAATGTGTGGTATATAAACTCCTTCCAAGTCTTCTATGGAGATTGCAGCATATCTCCCGTGCCCCCTGCGCTTAGTAGATTTCAGATACAAGGTTTATAAGGCTGGCCCCTTTACAGTGAAGTCTTTATATAGGCGATTCGTTTGCGTCGCATTTTCCTTCATTTGTAAGGGAAGGGAGCTCCTACTTCGTTTACTTAGGCGTAGGCATAGCGTGTCTGGTGTGTGATATGACGATTCTCTTTCCCTCTTTCTCTCTCTCGATTGATCCGCCTTCTTAATAATGGTGGGAGCACTCAATAGAGTTTCGTTTCAGTTCCTAGTGCGCGACTATACAGAGAATTCACTGTATTAATGCCCTTTCGGTGGCTAGAGTTAAGAACATAATATTCGCATTTACTTAATACAAGTAATACGTATAAAAGGTGCTAATTGTAATAGCACTTATCGCAGCTTTGAAACGGTCAATTTTTCTTCAATTGCAAAGATATTCATTTTATAATAAGCCGTTAAAATTTCAAAAAATTCTTCAACAAATTTATTTGACAAAATCCCCTTAGAATTGCAGTAAAAGAATTATACAAAAACTTACGTTTGTTAGCTGTCCCCAACCGTATGGAATCATGGAATCATTTATATGAGGATCTGTTGGATAAGTGTCTGCTGGAGTTCTTTGACCATGTCTAAAAACCTAAAAATACTTTTTGGTAATTACACTGTAAATTTGTGTCAGTTTCATTATGACCACAGTCGCTGAAGAATTTAAAAATGAAGAGAAAAGAGTAAAGACGAATTTCAAATAAATAGGATATTATGAAAGTGTGAGTAAGGTCAAGATAAACAAACGTAAGATATAGGAGATAAGAGAGAATTATACAATTCACTATTCTAAAACCTTGTTGCTTGTTGCTTTTTTGCATCACTCATGACCCTGACATGACAAATTACGAAGGTGTCGACAAAACGTCTTCAGGAGGTCTTATATCTCTTTTCCTTTATGTCTTATAGACGTTTTATGTTAAAAAGACTTCGTCATGAGGCATCTGTAAGACGTCAAAAAACGAAACATGAGACCATCTAAAAATGTCTTGCCGACTTCTTTGTGATTTGTTCTGCCTTGGAAGCTTCTCCCACAATAGTCGCTACTTCAAAATAAAGCAAAACCTATAAGAGCCATATCAAATTGATAAAAACTTCGAAAATGTATTCAATCCCGGTAGGTTCAAGCATCAATTTCATAGTGTGCAAGTTCACCTCTATACTGCAGCCATTGAGTACAGTAATGTATAGCAAACGTTAAGCCAATGATAAGACATATCGTTGCACAAATATATTTTACAAAGACAAACATTTTTGAATAGTTCTTCACATTTACTCTGAAGTCTGGTAAGAGAACAACCGACAATACATACCATCAGTCCATAATAAACTTACCACAGTAACTAGACGAAGAGTATCCTTAATACATTCGACATTTGATTCATATTCACGTATAAAACCCGAATGCTTGGTAGCTTTTTGCAGCATCTCAAAGAAAGTCTTTCCACCTAACAAGACCCATATTCATAACACATTATAGACAATCTTTTAACACTTGTAAAAAATTATATACGATTTATATAGATAACAAATTAAAAAGTTTTTAGAATACCTAAATTTGGTCGCACAATAGCTAACAGAAATATCAGTTTAACTAATTTGAAAGTTCCCATCTTTTTCAAATAAAAAATCAATATAAAAATCAAATAACGCAATAAAATTGAAAAACGTACTGGACAATTTGTGGTGCGCGTAACCTAACCAAGATACGACAGCGCACTGAAGCTAAGAAGTAAATTCAGCCAGATAAACTAGTCCTCCCCACCATACATTCAAGCACTCCACGTGTTCTTGATATAAATGTTAATTACCGGAAGATATAGTTCCAGGCGATTACATAACGATGTCATGTCCCAAGAGATAAGAAATAAATCTTGAATATGAGCTATACAATTTGATGGATACACTAATGACTCGCGATTCCACGATTTTCTACGGTTTGTTTTATCATGATAAATTTCTATTATACAAGAGTTTCACATTCTATATTGATAACACAATTTATTATGTGTGCAAATATGAAATATTTGATCATTTTGCAATTATTATGGTAGTTTCTCCCATTATCCCACACAGTAATAATTTTGTAACGTAATAATATATGAATAAACTCCGGGGCTAATCAGAAGCTGCTGACATGCCTTTGAAAAAAGAATCTAATCTGTTCGTTGATAAAGACGCATGGAAATAAAAAATGGGAATGAAACAACAATACATAAATTCTTGCACCATTACGTGTCGAGCTGCGTCTATTTCAAATTGACGTATAAGGCAATAATTGTTGCTTGTTATACAATAAAATTAATCTTTCTATAGAATACATAATGCAATTTATATCGAACTATACAAGCAACTAATATGGCTGTAATGTGCTGTGTCAGGATACCCCCAGGAATGGGCTGATTCTTTACGAAAAAATAAATCGAAATTAGGGAATAAAATGTTTTCATATGAGGCTTCGTCATTGAGAAAGTGGACTTTAAATATCAATGCAGTACGCATATGCTTAACATAAACACCGTTAAACGGATCTCACTAAAAACCATTGTTTACTTTCGCATTTACAATATCTTGCGTGTATGTTACTTTATGCTATCATAAATAAGTTACAATGAGACATGATGTTTACTTTTGATAATTTTATTTCAATAAGTTGCAAACTGTTGAACATGTTGGTCAATCTGCTACATATAAAGCTGAGCTCTTTTAACTAAATTATCATGAATTATCTCAAGTGTGTTCAGCATTTTTAATGTTTTGAACGCGAACCATTTCTTATGCATGACCACATGGAACATGTAGAAGTGTCCATCGCCATATTCGCCATCATTAAAGGTTCCGGATGTAGTACTAAAACATTTGCAGGTCTCTAGCACTTCTAGTTTCGAAACGGTATATGTGCTAAGGTCCAAAAACTTAGTGTTGTATGTGTGTATCCAAATATCTGGCTGCACCGCTTAACTAATATAAATAGTGATGAAGTTGATGAAAAATCATCAGCATGTATATGGAACTAACATTTACAAATATCGAACATTTCCAGCTCGAATTGTCCGCAACCACGAAATTATAATAATATGATTTTTACAACGGCAAATGAATAAGACGCGACCGCATCATTGACGCGGTCGTTCCTCAAAGCAAACCTGTTTGCCCTGATATTTTCCTTTACTTGCACAAGACTTATGTTGTCTTCAGCATAAACGATTGATTTATATGACCCTATAAATAATTATCGGGGCAAACAGGTTTGCCTTGAACACGACCGCTTGAACCATGCGGTCGCATGCTACACATACATTCACCATTGCAAAGAATATTAATTTTGCGCATGCGACAGTTTTAAATTGGAAGTACTCGACATACATATGTTGATATACACATATGAGACTCAGTTTTTGAATATTTGAGCATGCATTGTTTTGAAATCGGAAGTCTCGGTCATCCGTAAATATTGCTGTGCCATTTATATTGCGAACTTGATATTACACATAAATTTGATCTTGATAGGTTCAGCGGTTTGTCCGTAATTTTATCCACAGGCATCGCAAACCTTAGTGTGTAATAACAATTAATGTAGTCAAAATTGTAGTAGGGTATTTAAAATGTAATGTGTTAAAAAAGCATACTGTTAGTTCTGAATTCTTTCAACGCAAATAGTGCATATTTTTAAAGGGCTGTTTTCGTATTAAAAGTATCAGGCATATTAATTGTGTGTTAGAACGTAGCACACGAAGCATAATGCCCTTAAGATACATTGAAGCACATGACATACAAATATTTTACACGTTTCGGCCGACGTTATATACAATTGTCAATTTAATGAGGTTCTATTACCACGTACTAGTCAAACAAAAGTCAATTGCTTTAATGTGTGGAACAATTCTTTTTCAATAATTATAATTTAGTTAGGAATGAGAATGAATTGTTAGATCCGTAAAATATCAATGAATGCTTTTAGGCGATAGAAATAAATTTTTAATTAAATTATACGTTTATTTGACTCGTTGCATTTGTTTTTGATATTTGGTATCAGCGATATCAGTTCCGTATATATCTTATTAAAAATTATTGTATCAAATTTAAATGAAGTAATAAGTAATACATGTTAAAAAGTTTGCAGTGTATGCTATGATGGTCTGTTGAGATAATCTTTATATAACCTATATTTTCTATATCTTGCGCGTATTGCCAAACTTTAATATGCCGAAAAATATATTGAACCAATAATGCTTAAGGGAGACTGGTATCGGTTGAAACACAACGGAAGCATATTTTAATTAATATTCCCGATGACCCATACAAAACATTTTAGAAAACAATTTTAGAAAAAATTTAGCAATAGACGCTAAAATCAAAATCGTTTCCAACATACTGTTCCGTTTCAGTTCCCATGGAAAATATTTCCACGCACATAAATTAAAGCATAATTAGAGGATGGAAATTCCCCCCGATACACCCTAAACGATGCGTCACTAATACTAAGCAAATTTTCTATACGGCATTCAGGTTATTATATAATAACTTAGTAGGAAAACGAAGATACTCTCAATGGAAATCGAACATTTGTTTAGAAAAGTAATTCTCAAAGTCATAGTCTGCTAAATCTACTCACAGTGGAGGATGGAACCTCAAGTAAAACGTGCTCGCCTCGAAAATTCTTCAGTGCAGTGGCGAATGATTGAACGTGCATTTCTAAACAGACTTACTACCGGTGCGATTATGCATGTTTCAGGCATTTAGGATGAAAAACTATTTCGAAAAGAGTGTGAACGGGTATTTGTGGAGAAGATTGAAGAGGTAATCCGCACTAATCCATTGAAAGTAAACACATGCTTCTTAGCGAAGTATAAATTACCAACGTGTGAGAAGTTGAAGTGAAAAACTTTGCTACTAAGAACAAACAAATCTTTGAGGCGACGGATCTTTCTAAATGGTTTCATGAAAATGTGCAAAGTCCTATATTAAATAGAATGTCTGAATTTCAAGAGCAGGATGCAGGCTGGATGTTGCTGGAGCTCGTGGAATTGCATGTGAATATAAACAAATACATATCGTTTAATGGAGGACAATACGTGGAATTACCTCGTGAAATACGAATGAAACATGCGATAGTAAACGTGAATACCACGGGAGATGATTGTCGCATGTAGATTCGAATTATTTCATATTCAGACTACAAGAGCATTATTAATCTGAGGCGGATTAAATTGCCAATGGATCTAAAACAAATTACGAAATTTGAAAGTCAGGATGATCTGTCAATTAATGTATACGAGCTCAAAAAGATTAAGAACGACGAGTGGGGCCGGGTGCTATATCAAGAAGAGGAAGAAGAAGATAGCAAGAAATCAGCAATACCAAAAGATGTGAGAGCTGCATTTGGTAAGAACAAAGCTCGGCTTGAAGTACTACCTCTAAGAAATACTAGCAATATAAGGGAGCTGTACATAAACTTATTAATGCTTGAAAGCAATAGAGGGAGTTGGAGCACTATTGTTGGATAATAAATTTATCGCGCTTAATAAGTAGTTAGTTATCTAAGCGAAAGGCAAAGTAGTGAATCTGCGATCGTTACCTCTCTTACTTTTATATAAAGGATATACTTAGAATACACAGTCAGGATTGTGTATACTTCGATGCCATAAAGTGTATTTTGCCGACTTTCCATAATGGGAATAATGGGAATTATTATAATCCTGGAAATTCCAGGATTTTATGAAACTGTTGTATCTTGCACACAGGGATGTACAACGATGTACTCTGGAAATGTGAGGGGTGGCAGCGAATTGAGGATGATGATGATGATGACGATGACAGCGAAGGCGATAACGACGATGACGGTACCTCAGGAGAAAAGGACGTCAATGTGAATGCTGGAGAGTAGCTTGGCGATGCTGAGGCTAATCGTCCATCATCTTCCGATTTCTCCTTTCTTCATTCATCTCCATCGCAGTAGCCCAGGTTTCACGAATTAAATCAATAATTTTTTCCATATCGCGAACTCCGTCCAAATTCAAGACGTTGCACGCTTACATCGTCGTGCCACGCGACAAGACTCCATTATTTTTTTGGTTTTGGAACTATGGAGAATACTGACCCTGCAAGACCATTTATACCTAAGACGTGAAATATCAGTGCTTCGTATCGTATCATTTGCTTCGTACTACCTGACCAATAGTCAGTCGTTGCCTATTTTGACGTTTTAAAACTATGCCAGCCTCTTAGAAGAAGAACCAATAGGACGTTCTTATACCCTGCACAACAATAGATAGAGGATTTCGGGGTATAGTATTAAGAATATAACGTTTTTGGAAGAGTATGCATAAATTGTTCATTATAAAATCAACTTAATGAATATTCTTGCTATACAATATTAGTTTCATTAATCCAACTATTATGTGATTCATCGACCCCTAACAACTTTACAAACCCTCCTTCGATGGGGCGATCATTAATAGAAGCTTTGAGATTGCTATACGTAGAGTAATATTGGATATTATATTTCCGCATTAGAGCCTTAAAATGAGTGTTGTAAAAGTCTTTGTCCAGGCCACTCTGTACCCTTGCACGTATACGCCCTTTCTTCAATAACCGTTAGTAAAGACTTGTATCCATCATTGTATTGTGTGTATGATATCATTTCCACCAGGTCAATTTGAAATAATTCATCAATGCCTTTCACTATAACCCGTCTTCGTGTAAAGCTTCTTCTTGCACTTTCTTCTCGCACTCATCTCCCGCGTAGGTCCGTTTGAATGAGAGTGCATTCGTATACTAAGAAGCTGCGAATGCTATGTATCGTTATATAATCCTGCAATGAGTTCTTCTAAATTATTAAATTAGCTTCTCTGAGCTCCTCGATTATGCAAAATTATTTCATTGTCATGCCCCGTATGACCGACTGCTTTTGATGACATCAAGAGTCTCAATAGATATATCTAGGATATTTTTTTAGAGTATATATCTCCATCATCTTCGTTATAAGAACCGCAACCGATTTATTTTTTGATGTTTTAGGAGGGAAGAATTTGGATATTAATAGAAAGTATTTCAGACCCTTGTTAGCGTTGACTCTAGCGTTTGGATCAAAATAACATTTATGAGCACTTGTACTTGCACAAGTACATCTTTATATATTTCCAGATCCATATCGGTATAGGCAGGTTTGGTTGGAGGTATAATATAAAATATCAGTCTATAGAGTTCTTTTGTACCCGGATACGTTGTACCGTTTATAAGTGTATTGTTATTATGAAAATCAATCGTAGAATTACCCATGATAAATTGATTTTTTTCAAACTTAACTCCGTACACAGCATCGGAATATTTTGATCTGCTAATGGCATCATAAACTACTATTTCAAGATATTTAATTGCAAGATCCCCTATAGATTTATTGAGATACTTGCGCCGATATGCTTCATGTACTTCATTCACCCTCTTAGGTAATTTTTCGAATGATGCGTAATGTCGAATCAAGCGTACGGTCGATATGCCAGTGTCGTAAGCATCATCACCGCTCATATAAAGAATTTCATGCGTGCTTGCGTTGGATTTTTAAAGACAGTTATGTACAACGTTTCAGAAAATGCATCATCCCCAGCAATTTCCACTTTTTCATCATTCTTCATATTTTCCTCTCGGTTCAAGTTTTTCTCTCCTTTGAAATGTCCCTCTCGTGTTAACATAGTTGGTATATCACCCTTTGTGTGGTTGCTGGCTAATATTGTTAATGGTGTCACGATAGGCTTAAGACTCGTATCTAATAACTCCTCCGCATGTAGCCGCCCCCTCTTTAATGCTCTGAATTTTCGTCTAATAGATTTACTCGCTTCGATGATTTCATACTCGACATTCCTCACACGTTTAACAAGCTTATGTTTCCCCATCGTGAATTGTCAACGGTTAGAATACATATGAGACCGAAGTTCAAGAAACATAACATTTATGATCATTTCATGTTGATTCATGTTTACTTCATGCTCGTTCATGTTCATTTGTGTTATTTCGTGTTCTTTTGTGTTTAATTCATGTTTGTTTGTGTTCATTTCGCGTTCGTTTGTGTTTATTTCGTATGCATAATATTATATTAGCCTCTAAAATACGTTTACTAAATCCTAATAACTCTCCTACCGAGTTTGCAGATTGAAAATCTATTTTCTTTGAGCATGTAATATGATTCTTCAAAGTATTATTATTTCCCTTTATTGTAAGCGATGTGGGGTTCGAATGCCCCAGCTGCTTATCAATACGAGATATTTCAGTCTGTAGATACTCGTTTAAATCTTTCAACTCATAGGACCCATCGGGAATTGTAATAATGGATGAACCGTAATGAAATTTATTATTAGTATGATCAATATTGGGTATGGAATTGTAGGTGTGATAGTCTACCAAGCCTAATACATATTAGCCATCCTCTATGTTTAGCGGTGGGAAGAAGTATGAGGTTAGCGTCGACTAGTCCCTCGAAAGGGTTATGGTAAATGATATGATGCGGGGGAAGTTTCAATAAAACTAAATCATTTATCGCAGTGTATAATAATTTCAATTGAATTATTTAAATTCATTGTGATTTACTTAAAAATCGTATTTTTGTATTGATTATATTCTATTATGCTGCCTTTGAGGTAGTCGATGAGTTCAAGAGGTGGGGTAGATTGTCGAAACTGTCAAAATATTCGACATTCTTATTGTTTTTTTTGTATGCTAAAAATCCCCTTTAAAATGCGGGATTTCCACTCTTGCAATATATATGTATATATTTATGTCCTCATCAGTCAAAATTCTTCGAGGCAGCCTCCTTAGTTTTTTGGAGGGGGGCGCAGGTGTAACCTTAACCTTAACCCCCCCCCCCCCACCTTGTGCTGTCGGATGGATACTCCCGTAACTCCCGTTTAGCAGATTGACTCTCCATAGTCTTGTTATGCCTTTTTGTTTATTCTAACTGACGTTTAGCAGCCTTGTTGACAACTTTACTTATCCCTTGCACCCCCTGCCAGACTGCCCATTACCAATAGTCCCGCAAGTGCAAGTACAGTTAAGAATGAAGACACCTCGAATAATACCCATATCCAAAAAAGGGATGCTAAAATAGTAATTAAAAAATAATGCAGTGTCCATTATTTAAATAATGGAAAATAAACATAGGGCAGCTTAATTTATTGTCGAAGTAATGGATAGTTGATTGTTAAGTGCATTATTCATATATGGATAACGGATCATGATTTCAAAAAAATAATTAGCAATTAGCTAGATAATGGGTAAAATCATTTTTTTTTACAGAAATCGTGAATAGTGGTTTATCAAACTTATTCCTTGTGTCATGAATTATAGTTTCTAAAATGATTATCCAATAGCGAAGTAATGGATTTCATTATCATTTTTAAATTATTAGATTATTTTTAAAATAATTATCAATTACCAAGGAAATCCATAATGGTCATAATTTATAAAACGAAAGTTTAATTATTCACTTATACATATAATCATTTTAACGTGGAATATAGGTACAAGTGAATTATTCGAAATATATATGTTGCGACGTTATTTTCTATTTATTAGGTAGAATTGTTGGCTGGATGTATATGTATAATAATTTGTTGTTACCAGGTGTTGACCTCTTCGCAACCAGGGTAAAGAAAATCGACAGCAAGTTACATAGTTACCATTACGTTAGACTATTGATATCAAAAATTTATTTATATAAAACACTCTTTGTTAAAAATTATATTTGTCTATCTCTTATCACATTTAGAAAATAAAATTACCTAAAGAGGACCCTAATCAAGGATCGAAACATTGTAATTCTAATTGCTGTCGATTTTCTTTAATGTGGCTGGGAAGAGATCAACACCAGGAAATATCAAATTATCATCAAATTATTTTCTATATTGTTAACCGCTAAAGACTATATTTTAAAAGACCCCTGCCTGCATAACGACTATAGCACGCGCATAGCCTTTTAATAGTTCCATGGCCCGTTGGTCAAATTCGATTTGAAATTCTAATTGTGTTCTAATTCGTCAAATTCGTGTGGTCAAATTCGATTTGAAATTCTAATTCTAATTCTAATTGAGTGTTATCTCACTATGGAGATATTCGCGCACCAACTTCGGATCAATGGGTATAAAGACCCGATGATTCGGAGTAAAATCAGTTAGCCTTGCCCCGACTGACCGACCAGGAGCTGGTGAGTCGCTGAAGTGATCTAGCATCTCGCTTCAGCCTCCTAGCTTCCCCGCAGTAACTCTAACGATCTGCTGCAAGGAACTCTGGTAAGGACTTTCGGGCGGTATTACTGTAACCGTGCAAACGAAGTTGGCGGAATCGACGACGGGTCCGCGCCGCTCGGTGCCAAGGTAGCCTAGGAACCTTCAATCCGAAACACCTTAACCTTACTCCAGTGAAGTCCATATGGCGGACCCGACAACCAGATCCAACTTCTGAGAGTCCCCGTATCGAGTCCTTCGCACCATTGCGTGAGGCACCAAGGGTCATCCCCTTTTGGAGGTACGGACGTCCGGTCGTACAACGCTCCCCGATTCCTAATCCCATCAGTCCTTCGCCATCGGCTCCTGCAGCCCTGAAAGAGCGGTATCGTCTGGGACTGGCGGACCAGGGCCTGTCGAACCCACGGAAACCAAGAAGCGAACCGAGTAGAATGGAAAGGCTCCGAAAGAAGCTAATCGATCTATTCGGATCACCTTAACTATAGAATTCCTGTTCACCCGTTAATAAAAAGGGCTAGACAACCCCAGAATTGTTCATAATCCAAAATTGAGAATAAAATAATTTAACAATATTACACTAAAGATAGGTCACCGTAAAACTAAATTCGATAAGTTAAAACTACACTGTGAAACACCAAATCTGTCGGACGTTAACGATACTATGAGATTAGCGTACGAATGTATTATTTCCGAGTATTTCTCTCAGTGCATGAGCTTTGTCGATTTGTACCATTACAATATATACACGTATATATTGGAAAGGGATGGCTACTCAGAACTCGAGATGGCTGCTTCCATATGTATTCTATTCTTTTATTCTATACGTCCATACGTCTAGACTAGAGCGAGATACAAAGAAGGGAGAAGTAAGGAAAGAGCTCGAGGTGGTTGGGAGTTAGGGCAGTCAGTCGTTAGTCACTAACGGTGACGTTCACCAGAGATTTTTCATCTAATAAAACTAAATATTCATTTTCCAAATTTTCGAGAAAAAGTGTTGAATCATTTATACACTACCGAAGTATCTTTAAAAGTAAATAACTAATTTATATTCTATTTATTCCTAACCTAAAATTTATAAGTAAATTATTCGGTTAAGGTAATGGCCAACTGCTTTTCTTATATATAATTACTGTCTTTATCATTAATTATATCATTGATTTAATGACGTTATTTATAGTTGTATTCAAAATGGAGCAAATTAGCTCATCAGTTCGGAAGCGACTAAAAAGTTCTTAATCACTGTTGACGCCAGTGGTTAATTATGAGGAAGAAAAAAATCGAAATGCTAGCGATGCTGAAGGTGTAGTAGTTGACAATATAGAAAAAGAAATTAAATGTTTGAGCCAAATGTCCATTCAGGGTGATCTTGAGGGTAACGGTAATAATATCATTGTCGGAGAAATAGATGCAGGTAAGGTAGCAAGTGTTAACAAAGAGGATATTGGAGAGGATAAAACTAAAGGTAAGACAAATTAAGACAATTAGTAACGGTTACTAAAAATTTGGCATGTCTAGATTGTTCAGTGTCAAACTCCAAAACAGCGTGAAATGCGAGTCTGAAATAAAACAGAGTTTCGTCATCCAGATCATGGGCCGGGTCTTTCCGACACCTGACACCTTATGGGCCACATAACCTTTCAAACTCGCTCTTGAAAATGATAAATTTCACTGGGAAAGGACATCTAAGGGTCTTCGAGTCTGTTTTACAGACCACCCAATTTCTATTTTGCCTGGGAAAAGATACAGTGGGAATTTCTTCTAATGTCATGAGTACACCATACCCCTACCCCCAGAGAACATGCCACAACGCAAAAGTAGTTCAAGAAAATCAGTTAACTTCTAGACGCGACGCAGACAAGACCCACTTCTTAGTCTCTGAACCGCATAAATAGTCACACGATCCGTATATTTATCAGTTCTTAATCATTTCTGTAACATTTTATCAATACATATCACCACCTTAACATCAAACAAATTCATAGTGAATTGAAACCGTGTAAATCCCCTTTTCCTCTCACTTTTTCCTATCGTTACTCTCGGGTCACTCGCCGTTAGTAGCAGTTTCGGGAGAATAAAGCGACGTACTCAGTACAGTATACCTGTAATTTACGACTCCAGCAAGAAGCTTGTGAACGCAGGCTATAGCGTCGATCAACCCCGAACATAGATGGTAAAAATTTTAAGGTTGATATGTCACAATCAACCTTGGATGGTATAATTATTGCTACATGCAATAATGGTAAACTTCCAAAAATTATAAAAGGTTCAAAACGTGTCACATCTAATTTCACATCACATCTGAAGATAAGTTCTATTACTATTAAATTCCATAAATCAAACTGTTATCGAATATGCACGAACTAAAGTACTAAAAACAATAAATATACTTTTGCGTAATTAACTGTGCTAGTGACATACTTTTTATCTTATGCTTGTTTTTATACTGTAGTAAAACTGAATCTTTTAATAATAAATATTATTTTTTATTCTTAAATTTATGTTTTTAGAAAGTACATTCCGATCTTTTTGATGAATACAAAATACGTAAAGCTAAAAAAAGAAATTCAAAAGATGGAATAGTGATTGACTGGAAACATATGAAATATTTTCTCAGTGTATCAATACGAATATAATTGAAGAGCACGTACATCTCAATCAACTTTTATATTAACAGTATTATATGTACTTTTTCATATAAGGAAACATTATAAATCTATCGTAACGAAGCAAGATCGTATACTGAGGAAACCATCGAACAGAATAATAATTAATACGTCCACATTTTATAAGATTTATATTTGAATCACGCCATTAACTTGTTATTTATTTGAACCATGAAGTACAAAAGTAGTTTAAAATCTTTACTTTGACATTTTTTTGGAAAATGCTGATATTATTTGCATAAATTATTTTGCAGTTTAGAAAATTTTCTATTTTTTTTACAGATTTTCATTTAAAGAAATGTGATTTGAAATTAACACACTTATCACGGTACTCATAGGCAAAGCGAGTAGACGAAATTTGTAAAAAAAAATTCAACGGATATTCATCAAACAATGACATAGATAATAGCTAGAGGCGGTTTCACGTGTTACAACTGCTGATGTGTGGACAGGAGGTAGTCGTCGAATTTCATACGCGGAAGGACGGTCTACCTAGTTAATATTTGAAATTAGCCCATGCAACTGATCCTGTTCGCAGGACTCGGAATTCCTAATGATGTCACAACTCGTTGCCGTGGCCGGGGTTGTCCGGAGGTGATCCTCGTCCGGACCTCTGTCGGGACAGCTAGGTGGTGGAGGGTAGCAACTCCTCACACCAGGGTAACCTCGCTTTCCTCTTCCATACGGTCGATGTTCCCTTCAGGCGCCGTCGGTACCGGCGTAAAGCAAAGCCGTGATAGTTTATGGCGATGTCTTCTACTGAACCGACTCCCTACTCATTGTCAGGTCAGGAGCTGTCAGCTGCGGGATGGAGGCGCCTAGTGCTGTGGTGGGCCTCCACGTTTCCTTGCGGAACTGGTGGCGGCCTCCTTTTGGTAATACTAAGAATGATGTTTTGTCCACGGTGTGGCTCCTCGATGTTCCCTCGGCGCAATGATGGTGGTGGCCGAATACGTGACACATGAAATAGTCGTACGGAACGAAAAATAATTAATCTTATGTTCCTAAAATGTAATCTTGGACCCTGGAGTTCTCGGCCGGTATCCTTTTGGACTTTCCTGAGGGACGGTACTGCGTTCCGCAATCAAAACACGCTAGTTCTTAATTCGGGACTTTGTGACTCAATATTTTAACGTCATAACTTTTTATGTAATCTTTGATCGCAACACTTATGGTAGCTGTCTGATGCTTATGCAAATTAGAATTATCCTAATCATCCTTTAAGAATTTGGGCAGAACTAATGACCAACTTTTAACCAAGTTATTTGTAATCACCAAACGATTCTACGTCGATTACAACCTCATAGAATGTTTGTACTTATAAAATAAATGTTTGTCCGGCCAACTCGATGCCGTCATCTGATTGCCCGACCAGTGTTGCGCTTAAAATTTTTTAAGGTTTTTGGCAAAATGAACGACCACCAAACCTTTTAACTAAGTAATTTTTAAGACCGTGAATTTTAGTGGTTGTGGCCTAGTGCGAATAAAACTACTACAATTGAGCGGCAAGTTCAAATGAGGAATTCAAACATGATCACGATCCCATTGTAAATCACATTCCAATGCTTTTAAATTGTGAGACTATTATTAATGCTTAAGTAAAATTAAATACGTCTTAAATAATTTAGAAGAAATCTTCTAACTCTTAGACGTGCATAAACATATAGGCCATTTGTTAATTGTTGCTTTGATCAACTCAAGGGTTCCTAATAAACAGTCCACATTCGTGGCAATAAATTGAGTCACTTGAGATCGTCGTCAGACGAATAGAATGTTCAAATACAGCAATGACATTATCTATGCGCTTCCAAATAAACTAGGAATATGGGTGTGCATGAGTTCTTTGTGAATAAAAACAAGGCCCAAGCCGTGGAACTGGGCAGCGAGACACGTCGCAGCGTCTCTCCATAAGAAAGATGGGCCTACAAACGGTATGTGTGTGCTTATATAACATGTGTATGTATTTGTGAATGAGAACACAGAAGACTACAAGTTTTAATATTTATTTGGGCAGTTCGATTTCTGGTCTTACAGAGTGTACTACAAAATAGATCTTAGAGTCAATTAGATTGATTCAGTTAGAGCAACTTGAGTTCGAACTATGCAAATTATAATCAGAAGAAAATAAAGTCAATTATAGCATTCACCAGTAGCACCTGCATTATTACTTCTAAAACATTTTATTACAATATAATAACAAGTATCTTAATTGCATGAGAAGTCAATTGCAATCCAAAGGATTGAATGCTGTTGAAGTGCTCATCAGTGTTTTAGTGGCTAGTGAACCCACCCACGCAGCACAGTATGTCCGTGGGATGTCCTGAGAACATTTATACGTTCATAGGACCTTCATAGGACGTCCGAGACACATCTTTCGGATGACCTCGCCAGATTCACGCAGTCAAATATACTGTGAAAACGATAGTAGCGATGATCATCAGGACATCATATAAATATATCTCTTTAGGCTACAGTTTCTTGGCTCGCATGCTTTCCATTATATTACAATGGCAGCGCGTGTTTCAATATTACTATATTCCGTGGTTTGCTCCAATAGTGAATGGACATTTTTTCAGATATTATTATAGACGATTATTCAGGACCCCGAACCTGCAGATGGTTCTACTATGGAAATCAGTAAAAATCAAATGAACAAAACTATCTTCAAATGGTGTAATCGTCCGAATAATCGTGTGTAACGGAAAAAAAGGAATACAAAGATATTCACAAATCTGTAGTGTCGCAAAATTATTTATATTAAATAATCATAGAAAATACCAATTTCAAAATAATAAGATTTATTATTTTATAACTTCCACTTCTCACGACGGACGAAATTAAACTCATTAAACTTGTTTTTCGGAGCACCTATAGCAACGTTACGATCTTGTTCTTATACCAAAAAATATTCGACAGTAGTAAGTTGTGAAATTGTCAGTTATTCATATGGGTGCAGAAATTGAAACTCAGATGCGCCATTTTCATTCTCCGTTAGAGCAACCAAATGTAATTTTTATAAGTGTAATAAAATACATCGTCCAATTCGACAATCATATCTCACACTTACCCAAAGTTCTTTTTTTCTGTTAAATGCACTTTTGTGACTGATTTGGTACACGTGTAAGTATTATTTAGTCAACTCAGAAATTGACACGTGAAAATCTTTCGATCTTTTCTGTGACAACCAGCTGCGAGGGACATAACGTGAAAAACGAATTCCATGGTACATTTTATTTTGATTTATAGTGTTCAACATGAGGATAAAAAAGAATTTCTGTCTAAACTCCTCGATATATCACTATAGGATTTTAAATGATAAAATAAATAAAAACAATGATTTCGTATCATTTTTACATGAATAAATTTACTATTTCTGCAAGACTTTAAGAATTAATATATTTTTCATTGTATTATAAAATATTGAAATTTGTATAAGTTTCATAAGTTGTTATTTGAAAGCATCTTTACATAGTAATATAGTGCACTGCAGAAATGAATACCGTTGAGCAAGTCCAATTTATTTATTATTAGAAATACTGTACGATTTCTACATAATTTATTTGACTAAAGGAATATTTTATGTGCACAGATATTTCTCCTTATATATGAATGGTTCAGTTTTTCATTAAATTTACACATTGTAACACAAGTCTTGTAAGAAAATTTCGTATTAAGTAACATCAAACCTAATATTACAATGACTCCCATATTGGTAGAATTGGATGCTATTTTTTGGAGAACATTGGTACCCAGGTTCTTGAACGTACATCACGTCTTCAATAATAGTTGATAGATATTTGCTTGTTAAAAAATGAATAATGTTATAACTGAAAAGCTACATTGTCTGAAAAAAAAAACAGAGGACCCAAAGCTATTTTTAAAATATAAAAGAACTAAATTACATAATTGTTTTTTCAAATTCTTGTTATCTTTGAATATATAAATTTTGGAGAACTTTTAATATTTTTTTTTTATCAGTATAATCTTAAATTGTAATATTGTCATGTAAAAATGTGCTATGCAGCAAAATGTATGAAGTTAAATAAGTGTGATATTGAAGTATTTGCCATAGAATGACTACATTTCCATTGTGCAGGATTTAAGTAGGATATTAACCAACCATATGCAACATTTGAGAAGAATATACGAACGTGATTGGTTAATCCTATTTAAATCCTGCATAATTGGAACGTAGCCATTATAGATTACAGTAAGAATGTAGACTGAGCATAGCAAAAACGTAAGGCAAAATTTTTAATCACGTTTATATAAAGGTTCGCGCACAATGAAAGGAATGAAACATAAAAGATTATAGTCTGTTATGCGGTTAATACAGTAACTCGGTTAACTTTTAGTTTCCAATAAGACGGCGATGATTGATTTTCCATTCCTTATGTCTTATTCCTTTAATTAAGTTTGAACCCCAATAGTTACATGTATAATACAATTGAATTCTTTGATAGATTCCACAGAAAGGAATATTAACGACATGACATATAACATTTCAATGAAGAAAAGATGGCAGCAGGATATGGAAATGGTGTCTAAATATTTTGAAAGAAAAGTAAGTATAGCAGAAGAGTTACAAAAATGGAAAAATACCTTCTATTTGAATTTATAGACCTGCAAGAAAGTGCAGCAAATTGATTATATTGATAGGCATCCTCAGCTGATGAAATTAGTAGCTGACTATATTCAAGCTCTGACAGTTGGTAATCAATTGAAAAATTTCCCTTTTAAAAGAAAGACCACATTATTTATCATTTTAGCAGCTTCAAAAAGCTTTTTTGCACTTTTTTTAATATTGGAAATTGAGGAACCATTTTTTTTGTGACGTAATTTGATCATATTTTTCTACAGTCAAACCAGTGAACATACTATTCTTTACAATTCAATACTTCAAGGCATTCGCAAAAACATTATAGTATTGGATTAGTACATAAAGAAAATATACTCAAGCCTGGAGACAAAGAAATTTGTTACCACTTACTTCATCATATTCTTCCTGATGATGTATCTTTTTGGGAATTACATATTACACAGTTATCCTGGAATAAAAAATAGAAAGATGTAAATTATATTAAAAATATATGATTTACTAAAAATTTAATTTAATTAAAGATTTAAAATAAATTGTACCTACCACCACTTCCAAATTTGGTAAACAGTCTTCATGAAACGTATGTTTACAGTAAAATACAACTATACTTCTAGGTTCTGAAATATTATGATGTGTAGATAATTTGAAATGGAATTATATATTTCAAAAAGCATAATTCTAATTTACCAAACCTTTTACAACAATTTTTCTGTGGCACGCACCACACATTTGATAATCTAAAAATTATTAAATATCGGACAATTAATAACAAAATAAAATATGAAAAGAAATGTTGCATACCATCCATGGAAATTCCTTTCTGATGAAAGCGTACGAGTCTCTCATGCAAATTGAAATAATCACTGGAAAGAATTTTCTTGCAGCCTTCTTGAACGGAAACCTGAAGGTTATAATCACATATCATTTTTACCAAAGCATTCTTTAATCCAGGAATCTCTAAAGAAGGTTCTATTTTCTGAACCATGACTCTAGGATCTACATAGGTTCCTATTCTTTGGAGTAAAAATGTAATCGCCTCTGAAAGCAAAATTATTTACTAGTGGATTCCACACAATATCTTCTACAGTACTAACCAGGTTTGTCAAGAGAGTAGTTAACAAGATCGTTCCACAATTCTTCATCATCATGTTCTTGACAGAATGCAATAGCGCTTTCCATGTCATTTAATTCTCTCGTCATAAGTGCTAGAGCGTCGGTAGTATTGCCAATTCTACCCAGAAGATAAACCATTTCTGGATAAAATTGCCTTTGAGTACATATATCAAGTGCTTGTTCTATTGGATAATTATCAGAGCGTCGTAAAAGAGGCAGTAATTTATCCCTCGAATAATCGGCGTAAAGACGCACCAAAAGCCCATGGTATTTTCCCTTGGAATCTTTAGTATCTTTCCGATGTAATGCATCTAAATACTGAATTAATACGATTAAAGTCCATCCATCAATAATGGAACAATACTAAAATTTATTTACTTACCATATACAAATAACGATAATTATTTCGTAATTTTTGGACCACAATATCCGATGGTACACGATCTTTTTCTAGAAAAAACTGTATTGCTCTCTCTGCATCTAAATCCATTAGTCCTTCGATCATATCATATACTGAATTGTACAGTTGGTGTTTCTGAATCAATTGAAAGACATCTTTGTGCCGTAGTTTCAAATACATTGCTAGTGCTTTATCATACTTTCCATCATGACTATATAGAATAGCAAGTGCTTCAAGAAGAACGTTTTGTCTTTGTTTATGCACGGGAAGATGCTCCAACACTCCATTAACCACTGCCGCCACCGTGTACAAGTTTGGTGGCCATTCTTTAATTAATTGTAGAAAACCATCAAGGTCCATTTTCAAGTACTCATACAAAACCATTTCATAGATTAATGGATCCAATGTAACATCTCCTCGAGGCAAATATGAAGAGATTGATCTAAGTTGATGAACTCTTGCAAATTTGTATACCTAAGAGGAATGCAATTTCATAATTAATTATTGAGTTATGTAGAATTTATAGTACCTCTTCTTCCCAGAGTTTCTTGTCTCGGCCAAGAATTTTCAGACACAACTTTCCAGCTTCATCGTATTTTTCATGACTCAGAAGATAATCCAAATAAACTCTACCAACATAGATTAGAGAATGCTTCTTGCAATCTTTGCCAGCATTATTCGTAACAGCTTCTAGAGCTTGTTCAAACTTTCCATGAGTCAGTAACCATTCAACTCTATCATCAGCATCGTATAAGCTTGCAATTACAATATCCTTGGGACTAACTATAAAAAATCTGGAGAAAAAAAAAATATATACATACATACACACACGCATATATATATAATTAAAACTTGTACCTATTTTCATCTGTAAGACAGTCCAAATGATAATCATTACAGCTATATTCTTTATATCCCCGTAATGTCAGAGAATCAGCACATATTGCAGAAAAATCCTGATATTTTGGTTCTACAACATGCAGAGTTGGTCTTTGACTCTTTCCATCTTCATCAGGTTCTTTCAAACAGCCCAGAAGTATTAATTGGTTTTCCAGAGGAGCAATTCCAGATATATAGAAATCTACTTGAAAGGTCGATATTGGATCTACTACAAACTCTGGTAAGTCTCTACTTGCCATTTCTTGTAATGATCTCTTTCGAATTTGACAAATACGAACAGTGTCAACCCAACCAATAAGCAAAATTGTATCATCTGACCATCTTAAATTACACCTGTAATGCTCTGGTAATGCTCTGCAATATTTCATATAATTTAGAATAATTATTTCTTAACTGTTATTTTATTACTTACTCTGTTGTTCTATTCCACTTGATAAGACATAAGGAGCATCGAGCATGTAAATCATATACTCTAACCCCTGTATCAGAGGCCCATGCTACAAATTGTCCTGCCCATGCTACCGAACGTACACCACCTTCAGCTTCACAAAGAATAGTGGGTTTTATTCTTGATAAAAATGTCTTTTCATATAAAACAAGTTTATCGTCTCCTGTGATAAATTTTCTTCCACTACCACTCTTGTAATAGTTTGGATCAATTGCAATACTTTTTACCAAACGACCCATACTCATATTGTGATTATTTTCTGTACTATAAAGTCCATAGATAAAAACTTTTCCATCGTCACTGCAAGATGCTATAAAGTCTCCATTTAAGTCAATGGAAATTTGATTAACTGCAACTGTATGTGCTTGAAGAGTTTTTGATCTTATATTATTTCCTTGATGATCCAATAGATGAATCATTCCCCAATGTGATCCTAGGCATAAAAACTGAAAACAAATACTTTTATTAAACAATTCTGATGCATTATTAGAAAAAGAACTGATGTATTTTTATACTTTTGGATGTACAGCAATGCAGCTAGCTGAATCATTTTGCAGAATATTCTCCAAATCATTTCGCACTCTGACATACTTAAGTCTTGGCTCAATCTCATCTATTTCTGAATCTGAATATTCTTGATTATTCTGCTCAATCTGAAATTTAATTCTTTCTAATTGGATGTATTTTGATACAAATGAATTTACATTCCCTTCTGGTCTTACTCTATTCATGCTGTTTTCGACGTTTATATTTTATGTTTAAAAAAATAATTTAGCCACAGGCAAGAACTATTACTTAATTCTATCATTTGCCTTCATAAAAAATGAAATTTAGTTTTTAAACTTTTCTTTTTGTCACTTCTGATAGCCTTAGAGTGAATTCCATAGTGCTCAGCTCAGCGTAGGTTCCGAAATTCATTGCCAAGTATTAGGCCGGATTCTCATGCAAACACTAGCGCTCGATTATACAGCTTTCATTGGATCTCCGTTAAGTTAGCCAGTCAACTTCAACATTATTACCTTTTTTTTTTTGACAAATCGATTGTGGGTCTTTTGTAGGTGATTGGGCGTATTCAGTCAATGCAGCGCTGAGTAAGCAAATATGTTTTATTGGTCACTTGATCGTAAATCTTGCAATAGTTGCGAGATTTGACCAATGAAATGTATTTGTTTATTTAGCGCTGTATCGGCTGAACACACCCATTGTGGGCGTAATTAAAAGGTTTGTGGGTCAACAGTTTTTCCATAAAATTAAAAAGAAATTTCAGTATTAAGCTGGCCGATAATTTTTTTTTCGTTTCTCATTTATTGGGTACTAAATTGATGCACAATTATTTGCGAGTCACGAATGATCCAATTAGGACGTTTGTGGGTACACGCTTAAACTCCGTATAGGGTACTTTCCAGTTACCAACTTGTGTTGACTTATGTCGACGCAAAAACTAAATCATTGGTCATTTCCAAATCATGCCGCTGGAGCCAGCGAATACCAAGACTTTATGTCGACGTACGTCGACACATGTTGAGTAATTGGAATGCACCCATAGTTAGCCCCTCATCTACAACCGATCAAATTAATTTTTTTTTCTATCGGTTGTTGTTCGTTTGACGGCGAATGATGGACTATTCTGAACGTTTGATGATTATTTGTTTATATAAATTTATAAAAACGATGTAGAATCGTTTGTCGGTGACTGATGGTCTATTACTTGCAAGAAAAAGTTCATATTTTCCTAGTAATTGTTAATGAAACTCGGCTAAACAATTGGACTATAGTATCGCTTCGTGAAAACTTCCCTCAATGCTCTATTGCACTTGTATGTACGATTATTCCGCTGGGGTCAGCGAATAGCGAGGCTTTGTGTCAACACAAGGCAATCCACGCTAGTTGGCTTAAACCGAATTAGTTAATAGCCATCTAATAGAATTGACAAATCACAGACATGTCTACTTTTTAATAATATTGGGGATTAACAAATCCTTTAGATTAGTATTAACTAAGCCGGTTTAACAACGCCTTGTAAACTTTGTTGTAAAGATTTGATAGAATATAATGGCTACAAATGTGCCCTATGTAGCAAGTGGGTTTAAAGAGGACTGCGTTACGTTGATCGAGCGTTTTGAGCAGTTTGACAATGTTCGATTTCAGGATTTTTCACAAATTTGGAAAGAAATGCAATTCTCACTAATATTTACGTACGTAGATTTTATGACTTAAAATATTTCAAAATTGTTGTTGATTCATTTCTTTTAGATGTCGACCTTCTTCCACCGAACTTGCAGAATTCTGTGAAGAGGCAATGCATATAGCAAAACTTTTTCTTCTACCACCATATAAATTTAAAGAACGTATAGCTGGATTATACTTAGTGTATGCGTTATATTATAAAATCCCAATAGACAATGTGAAAGTTCGTGTTAAGCAAGAAGATTGGATACATATTGTGGAATTTAGATCTACCATCGAGGAGGCTGAACATCAAGATGCTAATTTTATATTATCAAAGTTAATAATTGAGAATGCCTTTGTACACTGTGTATTTGATCATGAGGTTTTACCTTTCCTTTATTCAATTATACTAGTGTTGTTACGTTACTGGTTTGTAGAATTATAATCCATATTTACAATTAATTACAGTATGGTCTGGAAAAGTATCTCAGGACAAAAAAACTTAAAAAAGTAAAACGCTATTCAGTTTTGCCAATAGTCGAAGACTTGCTAGAATCAGGTCAGCACTTAACAACTATAAGCAATTTTAGTAAACTGTATCATGAAAAGAAGTGTGCCATATCAAAAAGCAAAAAACCTGAACGTGGGTTGGAACTATATGATACAGATTATGTTCATAAATTATTTAAAGAAATTCATGAACTTACTGATCATACAGAAAATAATTCCATGGAGTCTACTAATATACTTGATGAGGATATAGGGGATGAAAATCCAAAAGAAGAGAGTTCCAAATTATTTTCCATGCAAGTTTATAAATAATCTAGTATAAATTCACTTCTGTTTAAAAATAATGACTTGTAAACTATACCAATTTTACTTTTCAGGAGATGCGGACTAAATAAAGTTAGACCAAAAGTTGGTCATGGTTTTGATACAGATACTTCAGATGATGATGACTCTTTAACACTTAGTCCATTGGAAGATTACGATTCTAACTTATCAGAAGACTTGAAACATTCCTATTATTCATCAGACTAGCATTATGCACATTAGATAGAAGAAATGACTTTCACTAACATTTTTTTCTGTATATGCTTTATTACAGTGTGTAAAACATACAAAAAGAATGTTTTACTTACATAACACAGAACTTTAGAAATTTTAGAAACGAACAGAAGTGGTAAATGTCTGTCTCCATTTTAGCCACAAATGGTTGGATAATTAAAGTACGTTGCAGAATTGATACGTAATCAATTCAAATGAATATATAAATTAAGAAGAAAAACTATTCCCTATTTGACCACTTTTTGCTCTCAACGTTCAGGAATATCGTATTATTAGGTACTAATGGCTATTTAATTTAATACACCTTCAGTTGATTATTGTCATCGAAGCCTGCACTATGTCCAGCATTTCGAACAATGAAACTAGTGCCATCGTAATGCATACGCCTTTCGCCACGACGAACAAAAAGGTGCGAGGTTTGGCCTAAGGAGGCAGTACAATGGAGGAATGGTGTTGTCAACGAAGCCGTTCCGTTACTTGGAGATGTTCTCAATTGATATTTATTACTATTTCGAGCGATCCTATTTTCAAAATATTGTTGTCAAACAGTAGAATAAATCTGGTAATTGGTGAGTATACCTAACGAGACCATCCGGAGTTTGAGAAACGCGTACATTATTAATAATCCAATTTTCAACGCCTTCATCAGTTAACCAGTACTGAGCAGCACCTAACGCTGTGGCTGCTTCCTGGAAACAAGCTGGACCGTGTCGAGAGTCAGAGAAAAATACGCTCAACGAAAAGTCCTGAAGATACAATAATTGTATGGTATATGCAAAAATATGAAAACTGAATTAATTACATCGTGATTAAATTACTTGACTCATGTCAGAAAACATATCTGTCGTTGTTCTCGTTCCAGCAGCATCCACAAGATAAACTAGAGCACATTGCTCTGAAGTGAAACTAACTCCTTTGTACCACATCTTTGCATACCTACTAAGAATATGAAGTATAACCAAACATTTCTTATGTAATAAAGTTAACGAACTTGTTATTTCCGTGAACATCATGGGCAAGTATTTCGACCCTGGAACCATACTGATATATTCTTCCATTGGGATGAAGTAATGCTGCAGCAGCTCCAGATCCACTCAGTGATAGAACAATATTATTCTAAAGCGAAGATAAGCATTTTAATAAAGGATTTTTAAAGGATATCTTCCAGTACCTTGAAATTGATTACACGAACGGCTCTATCTATAGTCATATCCACACGTATTCTGTTGTGAAGTCGTAACGATATCGTGCCGTGAGGCGTAGCAACAGCACCGCCAACACCAGCATCTGTATCATGTTCTCTCCAATTCTCCGTATAGACACAAGACTCTTCACCAGTGTAATAAGACGTAGCGTTGTGTTTAGGATTTCTGGGTTGACGCCAAATACTACCAGTAGTTGTAGAAAAACCTGTGCCGGATGTGGCACTCCATTGTTCCGAAGGTGGAGTCTCAAAAAACTTGGAAAATTCGCTGTACCGCTATGATCGAATATTTGAAAAAATGTCCTGTTATTAATACTGGACTAATTAAACGCAAAGCGATACGACTTCGAGAAGATGTGTGCATTGTTTATCAATTTTTTCATGAATATCCCAGTTTCATTTTGTTTCACCCTATACCTTGAATTAAAACTTCATCTGATGTTTGTAAGATAATTATATTAAAGGGCAAAGTTACTCCAGTTATAAGGTCCTTATCTAATTTAATTAACGATGTTACATCATTCTTTGTCAAATGATATATGTTCTGATGGCTGACTTTTATTTTCCTCCCAATACTGATTTTAAACGATTGATTTAACGCATTCCAAATATTCAAGTTACATGAAGAATACCTTTTTTTAAAAACTATATAACTCATGACATTTCTTTAGCTGCTACTTATTACATTGTAAAGTTAAAATTCAAGATTTTTTACTATGATAGTTATTGATATACTCATAATGAAATGTGAATATGAAGTGTCTCACTTGAAAATTACTCTCCTCATTCTGATTAGCATGATAACTATGGGCCGTATAAAGAGATCTGGGTCGCATAGGAGTAGTAGTAGTATTCTCCCTAGGCATTAGAGGTGCAGAATTTTGTGTATCTGTGGAATGACTTCCAGACTGTCCAGAAGCTTTTGACATGTCCTTAGGGAACTCCGTTGAAAAAGTAGCCATGGTTTTTACCTGAAGAGTAATGGGCTCTTCACAGAACAGTAAAAGTTCCTTTTACCAAGATATAATGTTTTACCTTGGACTTCGTAATAGAACCCGTTTTGGACTTTTTCCGGCGAATTTTGCAACTCCTTGAGATCGCCGTTTGACTTTCTTCGCTTAAACGATCCACGGCTGAGTGATCTTTCCTTTCGATTTTACGAACACTAGAAACTCAAATAATTAGCTTTTACTAGCGTCCTACCACAAGCCTGACGCGCGTGGCCCTGTGATATTAGAAAGGTAAGTCTGCTATTGTTTCAAAGATAGAACAATGTGAAAAGTTTTGATTTCGTTGACGAAATGATGAAAAGCATCAAGAAATATAGGGCTGTTGTTAAACTGGTTGCTTAGTACTGTCATTTTTGTTTTGCCTCGATATTCTTTTGTCGTGTCCGAACATTTAACACAGATCTTCTTTTGTCTGATATATACAGCCGATCAAGAAAGTCTTATACATACATCTTGCAAAATCGGTAAATTGATGAAGGCTCAGTCAATATAATTGTTATGTCTCGGGTTTTATACTTTGACTATACGTAGCGTGAATCAGAGAGCGTGGTTCAGGTTTCGAAATATATTCGAAAAGGAATCTTCCTCAGAAGAAATGAGCAGCGAAGGTCCTCAGTTAGATCGTTGTTTACTGTATAGTTGAGGTTCCATCCAGCAAGTATAATTTAAAGATAATTACGCGACTTAGCGTTACAGAAGTTGAAGTTGAACTGAACTACTAGGACACGGTGCTCCCTTATATTTATATCCAAAATCCGCAGGCTAGAGGGGTAAGGATTTTGTAGGACTAAAATTTGGTGTAATTGGACTTCGCTTGGGTTTGTTCAGGATGAGTCGAAAGATGTACTTTGATTTATTGGGAGATGACTAAGGATTGGTTACAGGGATGTTTCCATAGCCTGGGTATAGTTCTAGTTTTGCAATGCCTGCTGTATCTGATAGAGGAGTGTGTTTCACAGGCGTATGCCATAACAAAAACATAAAACCTTTTGGAAAAAACATACTCTTACAAAAAATGAGTATGTTTTTATTTGTTGTGTGGTGGGATTAAATATGTATAATGGAGTGTAATAGTAATTGTTGTTTGTGATCTATGTATACGTTAATGCGTATTTTACAAAATAGTGTGTTATGTGATTGTAAGATCGGGTTTGTGTAAAAGTGTATCAATTGATTGTAGTAAATTAAATGTGATTGAAGAATGCTTGTTGTTGTTGTTCGTCAAGGTGGATGTCGCATTCCTGAGGTGGGGTGTTGTTGCGTTGTAGCTGTTGTTGGTGGTGTATTTCCTGTGGTTCTTGATTTTTTAATGATTTCATAAAATTTGTAGATTGGCAGGAGGAATGTAAGTGCTGCCATGATGTATGCCATGATTTTATTAAGGTAGTACGGTTATGAAAGCAATATTTCAAGAATTTCGCAAAACTCAGATTATAAGCTAGTAGATGTATGATACACATGCTGTTAAAATTTGAAGACGATTTACA